>JABMBR010005107.1:0-136241 GCA_018881525.1 Meteorus sp. PSUC_FEM 10030008
ATAAATATTGTAATAGTACTGACAATAACGATTAACCTAAATGTCAAGTGTCAAAGGAGGATAATGGAGATGCAGAATGCGAATGGAAAAATGAAAAATAGAGATAAAGAGAAAGAAGGATCAACGATAAATGCGAGGGTGCACCACAAGCAAGCAAACAGTGACGGGGGGTCTTTGGTAGTGAGAGGTCACGACGTATTTAAAACGCCACGAGAAACGAGCACAGAGAGTAGTGGTAAATCGCACAAAGTGAGAGTATATAATACTCGCGCGCGCGACAACGGCATACAACTGTACACAGTGCACACCGACCGATTCAACGTTTCAAGTTAAATGGGGTGCGAATGGCAGATAACAAACCGGCACTGTTTCCGATTATGGCATTCATTGTTTCCTACCATTATGCGTGCTCGGCTGGTTTACGTGTGACGCGGTTACGCTTTACGATCAACGATTTATTGACGTTGTTTAGATTGTCCCGGGTGCACATTTGATGTACATACAAGTATGGATATTCATGTATAAATATTTTTACATGCATTCGAAATGCAGATATCTAAGACTTGTGTGCAAAATAGAGACAATTTGGAATAGAGATGATTAAAAGTGATTGGAAGAGCATGTTAAACACGATCGATGACGTCGAGATCGTTTTGAGAAATTACTTCACCAAATTTTGCATCACATATGCATATTAATATTCGTTGATGACTTCCTATGTATTATCGCATCCAATTATCCTCAAAGGATTGAAAACAAACGAGAGTTCCATCAATATATCCGCTAAATTGCTATCGATGATTATTAATTATTGATATTTATGTCATTTGGATCTTTTCCATGTCTTTTTATATCTAATATTGACTAGAGAGAGAGAGAGGGTTGAGTTTTCCGCCATGTGCGGCCTCATTTTTTCAGTCCATAAATACTTTATCATTATTATTTCTAAAGTTAATAATATAAACACTGGAATGCACGTGGGAGAAGTCTGTTACCGATTTTCTACTGCATCAAGATGTTCTTAATTCAATCGATGGAAAGAACAAGAAATTGAGAGTTCACCAAGTATTCATGTGCAGTAAAGTTAACTGATTGGGCGAAAAAATATTTTTGTTTCGTGTTATAACGGTCTCGTGATGGTCTATTGTTGGATGAAAAACGATGACGAGACCCGGCGTCGTCACTTAGCACTGCCATGGACCATTGTGGATCCACCAGTATTTTTCTTCACAGCAGGTATTTGCACTTGCTGCAATTGTGCTTGCTGTTGTTTCTGTTGTTGTTCAACAATCGCGTCACTTGCTTTATCCTGATGAGCAGTCATGTGCCTTGTTAAATGATGTCTCTCACGAAAACTTTCATCACATACTGGACACCGCAATTTATCTTCACGACGTCTTCGTGCCGCTTCGCCAATATGTTCGTTTTTATGATGTGATCTCATGTGATATACGAGATCAGATGTCATACGGAACGACAAATTGCACTTGGCACAAACATTCTGTGCTGGGAGATTTAATGCAAATGTTGGTGGTAGAAGACTTGCAACACCCGTAACACCAGCGACACCTAAAAAATGACGTGGTCGTACCAATGCCTCTGCCATTGGCGCGGGAAACACTGAGATCGGTGGATACGGAAGATTGGAATAAACTGAAGCCGTTGCTGCTGATAAATCGTTTGATGCCCGGAAATTATTTGATTCAACGTTACCACCAATTTTACGTCCAATTTTCAGATTCTCAGCTGTAACATTTGGTTGAACACCGGAATCAGTTGACGGTGTTCCAGATGAGTTAACGAGAAAGGGAAATGGAGTGGACACTGCCGCGGCAGCGGCAGCAGCGGCTGCTGCGGCGGCAAAAGCACCATATTTGAATGCAGCAGTTTTTATAGGCACCGTTGGTGCACCTGGTGGGCTCACGCTGTTTCTATAACATGGGCGATCAGGAGAAATAGAAGAACGTGGCGACCCACTTTGCGATTCTTCGAAGCTCCCAAGCGGACTGACCTTAGTGAAAGCGCTTTTTGGTAATGGTCCAAGTGATGAATCGTCGTGGAGTTGCGATGATTGGATATGATGACGTTCACTGAGATTATTCGTTTGTGGAGAATGATGATGTTGAGAATGGCTAAGTCCCGGAAAAGCAACAGCCGGTGGACTAGCAGATAACGAACTTGGACTTGTTCGATCGTTGATCGTTGGTTGAACCGTTCGTGATAAATGACGTAAACCCGCAAGTGATGATGTCACTGTAACATAATCTAAACTCTGTCGATTTTCGATAGTCTGATCGATCAATGAATTTTGACGACGCACGAGTTTTTCATCAGGAGCTACGAGAAATGCCACATCGAATGACCGTTTATTTGCACTTGCACCATTCCGACGTATTGGATATGACGCGTCTAATGTTATGCCGTCAATTGTTGCTGTTTGCGCTTGTGTTGTTGGACACGAATGAACGGTAGATGTTGCACCATCTGCACGATCGATGCCTGGTCCCGAACGATCTTCCATTGTCATTTTGTATAACTAACGCCTTAGATCGTCCTTATTCTATTCTTTCACACGTGTCGTCTGCGAAACAACAAACATAAAAAATCGTTATTCATCACACACTTCTCCGATTTATCCACTATATCAGCTAAACTTTTCACCAAACCATAAAAAAATCGTAATAATAATCACATGACAATAAAAATAGATTAACGATGAGTGAAGAAAACGAAAAATAATAAGACTCACCTCAAAATTGAAAACGATCGAAGAGATGGGATAAGTTGTCAATCCGATAATTTAAACGTCAGCAGTAGAAGCAGCATGAGATTTGTCTGTCGTGTTTGCGCGACGTTAGGCCACGGGTAGACCACGTTCGAATGACTTGGTCGCGCTGGCGCACCAACGTATTTAGCTGGGGCTTTGGACCTTTCTCCACTCACTATCTATATGTTTTTCGTATGGAAGTTATACGAGTAAAAGCGTTAGGTGGAGGCGGTCGAGGGTGGCGTGGGCCAATAGTAGCTTCACCGAGCCCACTCGAGGGTGGAGCATTCGTTCAAGGGGGTGAACATATTCAGCAGTCGGGATGCGTCTGCTAGGTCCATGCGAGGCCACGCCTACATATTTCAGGTTCGACACATGTGCAACCACCAGCCCGCGGTATTCATTGCGCCTTCTATGCTGCGCAACGATAATGTTCTCGCTAGTATATGTACATAGATATATTTTGCCTTCCGGCAACCCGATGAAACACACAACTACTATACCCAAGTCCTTCACATTCTATCTCACTTTCGCCAAATAAACTTTGGTCTATTCTCTTCTCGTTTTATCGTTCGAGCGTGAATTTCCCCCGCACTTGCCACCGGATCCCGCATATTTCATCCTGACGAACGATCGAGAATATTTTCATCGTTGCTCCCGGCAATCCCGCGCTCGTAGCCAGCCAATTTTTTTTTTCTCTATACCACATATTAACCCGATCGGTATATATTTGATATTCGTTTCGCAATCTACTGGCATTTATATGGTCATCATCATTCGCGCTGGATCGCGTGCGCGAGCTTGTTTCAGCTCTGTATAAATGCACCGTCAAAAGCTCACTCACGTCCCTCTTCCGCCAATCAATCACTTTGACCCATGTGGCGCACGACCAAGTATACAGATAGCAAGAGCCAGAGAAGGATGAAGTGACAAAACATACACTCGCCACTATTTATTTTGTTTCTTTTTTTCGTCTGATCTATTCCCACAGATACACAGTTGTGTTTTTTTTTCTCTTCTCTTTCCAATATCCAGAGAAGTATAAGACTTTCTTTAGGGAATAGAAAACACATCAATGTCTGTAGAACTGATCGCTTGGTGGTTAAGGAAAAGTTTTAATCACAAATCCACGTCGAATACACGGAGAATGATGTTGTGAACTTAATGGAATAAATTTGAGTGAAAAGGCTTACTCATTCTCGTCAAAATTCATAGAAAAAAATTTGAGATCAGAGATCACTGTTGAATTCAAAGTGAGTTGATATTTCTCATACTCTGCTCGAGATTTGTCCCATCGTAAGTACACACGCTGACATTTCATGATAAAACTCGGAATATTTTAAAAGTTATGGTGCTTTAGGTATATCAGGTCAAGCGGTACTGAATTCCATGTTGGAACTTTCATCGTATATTTTTCTCAAGACGACATCGTTGAAATTGATTGAGGAAATGTTTCAGAAACACCATCCGGTTCATTCGAAAATTCATATGATTATTCGACATTAATTCGATTTATCCAGTATATCAATGATTTATCTCAGCAACGCATATTTATTTTTTTATTCTCCTTTTGATCAATTTGAATATTTTACCTATATCGCATTATTATGATTTCGTGCGCAAACCTTACAGCAATTCATTCTGGTACTTTCCGTATGATAACTTATCATTCTCATCCAATCCGAACCACGTACATCTGTAAACAACCCGCGAAAAAAATTATTTGTGGATGAAATTATTCGAATTATTTTGCTTCGAGTCAATGGAATTAATCCTGGATATGTAAACTAAATTACGCCTGAAATTCTTTATATAAAAGTTGATTCGAGTTCGGCAGAATTGATACACAGTCATAGATCAACAGAAATTCAGGATTGATAAATCGAAAAAATTAGGCACAATGGATCTTCGAGAGTGAGGGAAAATCTGTATTTTCTGGTATTTGTATCCCAAATCTAATCAAAATCATTCGCGATTGTATCTTATCTTCTCCCGTTCTCTCTTCACCTCTCGCTCCCTTTATATCTTCGTTTAAACACACAAGCACGCGTATTATTATTCGTTGCGTGAACACATAATAGCCAGCATGTAGTAGCTAATCGACGATTGTGGATGTGCGAGGGCGTGCAGAGATTCGCGCGCAATGGCACGTGCGCGCGATTACATTAATATGAAAGCATATATACTCTATATAAAGTGCTTGGCGGTGTACTACGCATTGTGTGGTGTGTGCATTGTGGTGAACATTCCGATGCAATTAATATTTCGAAATGGTACGAGAAAATTTGGTGGTGTGATCAATGTGTCGATTGTTCACAATATACAAAAATTATAATTACTGTAGGATAATTAAACTGGATGAGGAGCAATATAAATTTATTGAACAATAAAATTCCGACAGTCTCATTGCTCTCAAGACCAAACATAACTGCGAATATCGACAGCAACTAAAACAAACACGCCATTTGCAAAATATGTTACCAAAGTACTCCAAGTTCATAATTCTTGAATTCTCGAAGCTTAAGTTATAAAAATACGAGTTCGCAGACAGACCCCACAGTCTACAAATTTCACCAAACTCAAATAGTTGCGTATGGAATTTCGAAACGACAGTTATTCATACAGACATTCTTATAGATATATATAAATATCTTTTGGCTTTTGCATGCTGGTGAGTCTGGCGAGTTATTAGAATGTCCCGGAAAAGATGGCGCAGAGTCGCTCCGTATTTTTATACTGTATGGCCGGTGCTTTGCATAATCCCGCACTTAGCTCGCTCGTCGCGAAATGCCGCCTGCTCACTCTATATGCGAAATCTTTCTCCTCCGGTGAGCAACACCCTTCCGACCTCCTCTCTTACCTTCCTCTAGTAACGTTCCTCTTTCGCATATTCCTCTTCATAGCATCATGTCGTAGCGCTAAAGCGTGTATATGTGCTTATATGTGTGGCCGTTTTTCGTCGACCGTGACCGGCGCCCTTAACACACTCACCAACTCATCACTGATGTCTCATTCTATTTTGTTATATAATCATTTACATGAATATATGTACTGATAATATGACTATGAAAGAGAATCACTTTTGATTTCGGCACACACGAAACGTCATATTTACACGAATAATTTAAATAATATTTTCAACAAAATGATTCATCATTTGCTTTTCTATTGAAGTGATTTCAATGTTCGACAATTAGTCGATTCAACTGCTGAGATTTTTATAAATACATTTGATGGTTTGAAGAGATATAGCAACCCTGAAGAATATCATGGAGACTGTCCAAGTGTCTGGAAAATTTCCCGTTGTTATCTCCAACTTAAATGTGGACTCATAACAATTTCGTAATGTTTCTCATCAAAATCAATTGCTAGTTATCACATTAATAACTAAACAATCGCATTGATCGCACCAGGTGCATTCAACATCGACAATTTTTAACTTCTGTATTGATACGTACAATAGTGGTGGGCGTCGCGAAGTCTTGAAATCCCATCACACCATCACTCGATTCGCGTCGTCATCAATCTTGTTACAAATCGATCGGGAATATAAGTTTGTCTCACTTCTAGTTTATACATCTCTCCATCGCAGATGTGACTTTGATTCTCTCTTCCGGCATTCCCTTGAGATATATACCGAGACGCCGGCTCGATTAAGACAACGACTCAATGCTCTTCGTCCGCCCCCTCTTGTTCCATCACGTCACTGACGAACAGAGCGAGTATAGTGGCATCATAGCATCAGCAGTAACAGCAACCCGATTTGTTTCCTCGACTGACGGTATAAATGAATGCACCTGCTTCAACTGTATAGAGAAGAATTACTTGGACAAGAATGTTAGAATCGACAATAGACAGTTGTGAAATGATAATTATCAAGGGTCACCCTACTGGAAATCATTTAAATTCTTCAGGGATTTGTTAGTCGAAGTGAATATGAAATTAGTGCGATTCTGAACGCGTATTTCTATCCACAGACAATTCAACAAATATCTTCATACAATTCCGTGATCATATCACTGAATAACCTTCCTGAATGCCATCAGGAAAATATCCCAAGATCCAAAAAAAAATCGATTTGTCCGACCTGTCACATCGGTGTGGTATTCTCTCTAACCTGCCATGCCAAACGACACTTCAATACTTCGCCGTCAATCTCTATATTTAATTCCTGTCTCATTTTGCCTCTCAGGTCAGAAAAACACCATGGCGAATCATTTGTAAATACAACGACCGAGGGTGGAGGAGTACCAGAAAGAGAAAGTTATATAGACAAAGTAAAAAAAAAATATCACCCATAGTGTATGATGTATATACACGGCGTGCGGCTACGTCGGGCATATGGTCGTTGGTCCCCAGTGATCGAAGCCAGAGTCCTCATGAGTTTTCAATGAGATTAGCGGACCATCTGTGCGCAACCATGGTCCATGGTGCGCCAAAGCGTATTGAAAAGAGAATAAGGGCACCGCCACCACCGTCGTTGCAACAAAGCAACCTGTTATATTACACTCATATAAATAGCTCTTTTGATCATGTACCAACAGGTATATTGTCACATATGTATTTATGACAATCACTGCATACATATGAACACATTATTGTCACATACACCCTTGGGGTCATTGTTGGACGTTCGTTACGGTGATTAAAGGTGTATCAGGATTAAAAGACATCATCGGTGGTGAAACAATATGAATGTGACGTTTGGGAGCTGTCGATTATGCGTACGATTAAATGTGCTCGTTCGAGAGGGTGTTGGCAATGCCACAAGCGAACATGAATGTACGTAATGAATAGAGACAGCGATAGTGAGTCAATTGACACGAATTGCATGTACGTATATCTTCTCACTGGTTAGGGCTACACTCACCACCATGGTATATATTGCTGATGTCCCATATGGAGCCTGCCTTGCGCGCATATGCCACTACAACACCGCTAACGAGCACATACTCTGACCGTGAATTCAACCCTCAAAACTATAACATAGAGGTCGAAATGAATAAATGTTGTGAGCGTGTGTGTGTACTTCTCTTCGTTCATTTTAAAGTTTAGGTTCATATTGCGCTGGAGGTCTTTGGAATAAAAAATTCTCTGAAGTAAAGCTGATTTTTGTGATGAAAGTTAGGACTTTTGGAGTTTGTAGAGGTGAGACATGGAGAATTGCGGTGTTGAAATGAATTCTTGATTGTCATTAAAAAAATGTAGGGATGAAAATTTTAGCGAATTGATCTTTATTGATGGTGTTTCTTTGTCATTTGGAAATACGATGAACGTTGTTGATACATTTCTATGGATTTATTGCGAATAAATCAAGTACGTATGTGTGCGAGTGACAGCTGGATTATTTTCATTTAATTCACATATTGCAATTCTCTTTCACATATATACTTTATACGTATATGAATTCATATACATGTTATATAAATATACAATTTCACTTGATCGTTATCGGCTTGTCCCCAAAATTAATCTTGTTTGTTTAATCCACCATTTAATCGGGACATTTTGTCCAATCCCCCTGAAACAGATTTTATTTAGGTATTTAATTAACATTTATTCAATGAACATTTTCAGTTTGCAATTTTTCTTTGCATCAATGTCAATTTTTATTTGATTTTATCTTTCTACAGTTCATTTTCTCCAATGCAATACCATGAAAAATTCAGTTGTATTTTTTTTTTATTGTGAATAAAAGCGATTACAGTGTATACTCTTACCAAAAATGAAAGTAATGAATAAACTCAGGATGTAAAAGTGAGAAAGGAAGATTAGAAAAGGTTTATATACATATAAAAGTATGAACGAATGAGAATGTGAGTGAGAAGAAAAAAAAATATGTAGGGTGCGATACAGGACAAGCCGGTGCGTGGCCATTGTCGTGTAGGCAACGCGTTCATTGTGCTATATATGAGGGTTACGTACCCTCATCCACAATATACTGCTGTGCAGTGCACTTCGCCCCAGCTTCTCGTGCATCTGTCCTCAATCAGCGAGCCACGAAAATGGGATTTACGCTTAGATGTATGGTAAGCAGGTTGCAGAATTATTGACCATACATTGATGACGCGAATCTGTGAAATAAAGTAACTTATAAAATTGGACAAAATTATTTCTACCAATCATCAACATAAGGATGAGGGAGAAAAGAAGAGTGAAATTAAAGGAGAAATAGAACGAGCGAAGGAGACAATGAATGAGAGTAGCGGTAACGCGGTCGAACCATCGAAATGAATTGAATGGGCGCACTTAACTTGACGCTGCTTAAACAGTTGTTTGATCGGCATTATGCATTAGCATGTGGCTGGTGCCAGGGGTTATTACGATACCATGATGAAATATATGTGCGTACACTTGTGTATATGCGGTGTCTATTGAAATAATTACAAGATAATAAACAGTTCAAGTCTGACCAAACCAAATGGATTCACCAATATTTACTGATATTCAACACCCACATTCTTCCTTTCACTTTCCTTCATTATTCACCACAGATCTCATTTAAAAAAAAAAGATCCTCAATTATTTTATTTGTTATCATACTCCTCTTTTTTATTATTTCTCTACAACTGTTTGACAAGTATGAACGAGTGTAACAATGTTCGTGTAGCTTCATCAACAGCTCAATCTTCAAACCTTGCACGTGAAATAAAATGACTAACAAAATAAAAAATGTAATATAAGTCGCTTTTGTAACAATAACTCAGTGAGTTTTCTAAAAAGTCTGAACTAAATGTCTCGAATGAACTCATGACAGCACAGAAGTCACAGATAGAATGAAAATAAATAGAATATGAAGTATACACACATTGATTTATGTATAATGATATATGTGTAGGTGAAATTTCGTCGCGGTGGAAATGGGAATCGCTTTTAAATCGGCTTAACGTTAACCACTGGCACTTTAAGCTGTACAGTGAAATGATTATCGGTAGTAGCCAGTCCGTAGTGGGTTAACTAGTTAAGTCGTCGAGACGCTGTGGATGTAAACTATATCTGTATACGATATGAAGGTTGACAACGATGAGACTGTATCACACGTACAGTCGTTGATTAATTGTTATGCAATATGACGTCACTACGCCAGTATAGGATTAGGGCCCTATTCCTATTTCGTCAGTTTGGTATATGTGTGGATGCTTTGGGGCGCCAAGTTTCTGGCTAATCCTCGAATTTGCTCGTGCCGAACATAGGACGTTGATGAATATTGATACAAGTGGAGTGAGTGTTATGAACCTTGTGCGCTACATGCGCTCAAACATAAACCACATACCGCATCAGGATATGCTCTCAGAATTTCTACACTTTCTCTTACTCGTGTGTATTCGCCCCATATCTTGTATATATAAATCAACAGATATATCTTCATCTATGTATTTATGTATCGTGCATATAAATTGAATAATATGTAAGCACGTAGTGATTTAAATGCATGTGAAATGTTATTGTTGGGGTGACTGTTTAGATGAATTATGACATTTTGAAAAATGTTCGGTGACACCGTTTTTTCTAGCAATTTTTACAAGAAAATAATTTTGATTGGACTTTTTTTCCAAATTTCCTATGAGAATTCTGATGGAGATTGTGATTTTGAGATGTAGATCTTTTCTTTTATATCGATTGTGAATTTTTATTAGGGAACTTGATAGATTTCAATTGGAAATAGGGAATTATAGGAGTGAAAATCATGATCGAGTGGTGGGGAAGAAATAAAATATTGAGAATGAATGAGAATACCATCAAACAGGAATACATAACCTGAGAAAAAAGATTATTTGGTTATATAGGATAGAAATGACCATGAAATCGTTTCAAAGAAAAGATGACCACACAGATGAGCTACTGAAATTCAAAAATTCAAATTCACCCCAATAAAATCCAAACTGTTTTTTTTTTATATCTCATTCACTGCCACCAAAGACTTGGGACACAATATAAATAAATAACCGAATGAAAATCGGACATTGCCAGGCTTTCGGGACTTCAGCACCTGCAATCGCCACATCTCTCCCATACACTAACACATACATAAAAAAAACTATGTGTATATGTTCAGATAGATACAGTGCGGCAAGGCGCAAAGATGCTATCGTGAAAATTGAATTCGATTTCAGCGGCCGGCGGGGGTGACCGCTCGAACGTATAAGCACTCGATGAAATATTTTTTTTTTTTACTTCAACCCTCAGGCCTGTGGACTCAAGCTCGCCACAACACGGAGATATCGTCATGATTTCAAAAGGGATTATTTAGTTTCATATACATCCATGTACATAAATACACATTGAGTGAGATAAGAAAAACCAAATGCGCATTTGTGATCCCATAAAATTATTATAAATTGCTGTGTGTGTTTGAGTATATTGGCAGAAGCCAAATTCACATAATTGCCCAAGTGACACACGAGTTTGGTTCTCACATTCTTCTATTACATATTCATTCGATGCGTATCTTTCTATGATACTAAAATCTTTATGCCCCATCCGACGCTCCTCCTTTTTTTTTCTTCTATTATATTTCATTTTTTTTTTTTCTATCACCCTTCTTATTATATTCCTGATATATATCGGATATAAGAGGCGGTAAATTTGATTTCACCTCCGCGTCAAGAGCCATTCTTTATCGCTGCCCAATGGATCAATTCTACTGGACGGATTGCCTTATTGACGAACAAAGTGGCTGTCGTTGTATGTCGGTGCACACGAACTTACACACGTTTTACTTTTATATGGAGGACATATAAACTGTATTATATATAGATACGAATTTTTTCTGTTCATATTCTATGTCAAGAGTGTCACACAGTGTCACATTTTCAATGTATGTAGACGGACCTGTTTTTTTTTTCCTTTCCGCTTTCACGTTTCTTCTTGCACTTGTGCGTCTCAGATGGAACAGAAAATTGTGTTAGCCCATAGGGCCAAGTGCTCTCTGGTGATCGTTTCCATAATCCAATGCGCTCATATTACTCCTGTACTTGATAGAGAATTTATTGTTAAGATAAAAATGCACCAAGAGAAATACAGCTCCAGAAAAAAATTTTCTCCGCCATTCGAACAGGAAAAAAATCAAACTTATCGAAAAATCTGTTGGACTTGGACATGTCACTGTTTAACCGTATGGCTCATTTATCATGTGCCAACAACACCAGATAAATCCTATACGCGATTACTCCAACCAAGTAAAACCTTTCATCTCTAAAAATTACTATGAAAAATCATGCGAATCATGAGACGAAAAACCGACAATACCAAAGCAGAAATAAAGAATAAATATAAACAGTAAGGAAAAATCGGAGAAATTAATTCAATTATAGAATCACAGCGATAATACGTCGATCTTCTCATCCATCAGTTTTACACTGAGGGTTGAGTCGTATACGCGAACACGAGCGTCAAGCACTATGCACACAAGTCCCCATACATACACACGAAGAGACAAACCATGGGGAACTAAACGACGCAAAGCTGAGAAAAAGAGAAAGCAAATGTGACAGTGAGATAGTGATATGCTATGATAGAGTGAGTGAGTGAGACCAGAGGGGAAATAATCCAGGGTGAGTGATGAGATTAAAGGTTCCAGCAGCGGAACGTTACAGAGAAATACCTCGCGCGCGACATCATATATATATATACATAGATAAACTTGCGCGGACGAGCTTTTGCCCACACGAAACCTCTCTGTATTCTCGCTCGTCGTAGTATTCCGGATGAAAGAGGCTCAAGTGCATCGCGGCGTAAAATAACATTGTCCCACGAATCATGATCGCCATCCACGAAAGTGTTGCGCGGTTGCAAACACCCAACAACAATGATAGAGAGTTAGAAAGAGATCAGACGATATATATATTTATATAAACACAGTGGAGTGCGAAAGCGCGACAGATAGGGACAGAAAGATGTCAGAGTACATAAACGGGCGTCCGCGAACAGGCGCCGCCCATTCAAACCGCAAGTTCTACAAAAGCGGACATCATATAATGTATATATAGTTAGATATATAACGAGAGTATATAAATACACTTGGTTGTGGCTGTTGTGTCATGCGGCTCCGCACAACTTTTTATATCGACCGAGAAAATACATTGTACATATAATGTACAAGTGCGCGAGGTTGCAATACATAGGATCATATAATGCAAGAGACTCGGGAGACAATAGCTAGATTGCGACCGATGGGGATTAACGCGAGAAAGATATATATAGTGTGCAACGCGGTGGCGTCGTCCCATGAAATTGATACACGGCTTAAATGCGCAAATCGTAGGTATTTGTGATGAAAGAAGATTTCATTGGGGTGAAATAAATATACTTGTTTGACGATTGTTTTTTTTTTTTTCAATGAAATGTGGATTAATGGAAAGATGGATGTTTTGTTAGGGAAACGACAGGTGTGATAATGGGGGTTTTGTTTAGGATTTTAAGAGAGTAGGTGAATTTTTTACTCACTGGGGATGACGATATGGTGGTAATCATTTTGGTTTCTGGGATATTGGAATTCGGAAGTGAGGGGTTGGATATATTGCTAGATTAGAATTTGTTGAATTCAGTTGGTAATGTTTGTAAAGTTCGTTATTTGTTGTTTCATTTTCATTAAGACTTGGGAATGGAGAGTGGACACACGCGAGAGGAAAATGATCCGCGATGAAGTCTGTAGTTTTCTTCGAGTTGTGCTGAGATTTCGATGAAGTTTTCAGGTAAAGAAATTATTCACCAGTAGATTCTCTTTGCAATAAATAAATTGATCGTTCAATTATAAAAAAGAAAAATGTAAATGTGAGAATGGAAGTAACAGTGAACAGAAGAGAAGCGCAGTGAATTAAAGAGTGATGACGAAAAAAAAAAGTAGTTGACGATCTACGTATGATGAAAGACAAAAAGAAAAATGAAAAAGCTCGGGGAATAAAGAAAAAGAAGGAGAAGAATGAAAAAAATTGGCAACGACTGGTATATAAGTACGTATGCATGGAGAGAATTGAACGGTGTGTACATATATAACAAATGAGAAGAATAAAGAAAAAAAGTGTGTGAAAAAGAGGAAGAAATATTGAAAAAAAAAGACTGGCGCTTATTGTTATCGGCCATGACGGCAGTCGGTTGCCGCATATATTTTCATATTCGAACAGAACGACCTGGGAATATTGTAATTTGCATCGGAGACGGTGGAAAGACTCGCGAGTCACGCTTGGTGAGGAACGGCCAAGGGAGCCCGATTCGAATCGTCGTAATATGCAAATCTATCTGCGTTACACTAGGCTTCTCTACTCGTCTGAATTTTCACGTTTGTTCTAGGTTTATAGAGATGTATGTAACTGTATCTGTAAGAAATGAGAAAAAAATTTAATATCGACGCATCTTTTTGTTTCCTTTCGCTTCAGTTATATGTAACTTCTCATATTCTTTTACTCTTGAGCAAAATTTTCTTCGCATTTACTCAAAATTTTTTACTGATGCGCAACTACGAGCCCTTTGAACCCTTTCTATAAGCTCCAAGCTCATTCTCTTATTCTTGAAAATAATTTACCGATGGTTACTTTTTTAATCGTTGTTGAATACTGGCTCTGTTCTTTTTTTTGTGTGAGTCACAAGTAGATACGACCAGAATAGTCAGACATTTCCACATACAAAACTACGAAAGAATCTTCATAAATATACATAGCGCTCTCCACTCGTTTAGCACATTAATAAAGATCTTTTCATACGTTATTATACCATATCAATTCACAATATTACAGCTGTATAATATAAAAACGTAGCATAAGTATTATTTGCATATTTTCATGTATTCATATTCACACGGAAGGAACTGGCAATGGAAAATTATTGTAAATTTATACAAAAATTAGCTTAAAAATATTGTTATTGCAGGACATATTGTAAAAGCAGTAATTTTATATCACAAAAATGTCTCTGCACACAAATCACATCAAAAATAATTTTCTCCAACGTCATCAACAATCAACTCATACAAATTAAAATTAATCCATCCCTTGACAATAATCCGATTTGATTCGACAATAAACACAATGAAGCACTTTAAAATTAAAAATGAGAATGCAATTGATGAGATGAGTAGAAGCGATCAGTAAATATACCTCTATAATGAATATATCTGTATAACCAGCAATAAATTTATAATCGAGAGAAACACGCGGGCGCGATTCACATACATTGAAGTGTGCGATAATATATTGCCACCTTTTCCGGGACGTCGACGGCTTTTACTAATAACCGATAGCCCAAGCGAACCGTGGAATATTATAATTGATTTATTGCACGACAAGATCCGACCATTTGTGCCCCCGCGCGCGCCAACGCGAATTTATCAGGGCGCGATCGCGAGCACCAGGACATTTTGCCATTTTGCTTCCGCCTCGAGGTATAATAATAACTCGCGACATACACAATGGTTTGCGCGTCGTCTCGCGTACATATAACGCACTCGTTCGATTACTAATCCATGCATATACATTCGCACATATTCCATTTATATCTATATTCACAAATGGAGAAGTACACATAGTTTAACAAGGATGTATACGTATAGATGGTGCGAAAGGCTTGTCGCCGTTTGTTAAAATTTAGGGGGAGCAAGAGCAGAACTCGCAATCTGTGATTCAGCCCCATTAACCCGGAGATTCGTCCGGACTTGCGCCCAACTTGCCCCTGTATTTCCTTCTCATTCTCAACCACCCTGTTCTCATCCTCCAAACTCTCACTCCACTATTTCCAATATACTCCTCTCTCCATTCTCTCCTTCCTAAATTCAGTCACGACTATTTTATCAATTAAAACAAGAAATTGAATAAAAATCAATTGGAAATGGAACCCGATAGTGAAAGAATGAGAGTAGAATATGAGAATGTCAATGATTGTATCGGTGAAGATTGGATGAACGTGATAGGAACAAAAGAACAAAATGTTTTGGTGAATTTTTATTTTTATTTTCTTAGTTTACAGTTCTCTGGGTGATTCAGGCGATTTTTTGCTTGTCTCATCTTGCATCATCATCAGTATTTAATCGTATCAATGTGCGATAGAATGTCAAAAAAGTAAATGTTATTATCGATGTATTAATGCAGTCACAAATTGTTGCATTCAACATTTTTTTTTTCATACGATTGATTGCAGAATTACTAGAATTTTTGATGAATATTTCAACAGTGGAAGACAAAAGATCAATTTTGATTCTCTTTCTTCCAAGTTTGTAGATTATACACAAGTGAACATTGAAAAAAGCAATCAGATGTGAATTTAATTGTATTACACAATTGAATAGATAATAACTTTGTAATCCTAAATAAGTTTACCAATACATGATATATCATTGAGAGGAAACACACTGATTTCCGTTCACCCTGTAGATTGTAACGAAATTAGAGTGCATGCACCAATGCACATTCACACTAGATCATATCTCGCGTCATTAATGCTTTCTTTCATGTCTCTCTGTAAATGAATTCCCCTGCTGATATATCAAAACTGCCCACATATTTATTACAATATGTATATGTACAAGGGGGAGACTGGAAGATAATGCGCACTCATGTTCCTCTTGAATCGCAAGCGGAAGAATTATACGAGATATATTAACAAGATATTTATTGCAATACTTCATTCTGAGAAAAAAAAACAAATTCGAATATAACTCAATTCAATGAATCGACAGTTTGTATTATTTCAAAGCTGGTTCTCATTTTTTTCGAATTCTGAAATAAATTTTGGAGTCGTTCATCGAATTATCATGAACAATCTTAGCGAAAACACTAAAAAAAAAAAAGAAGTCCCGCGACCGATTTTCTCCTCAGTTAATCTTCACTTCCATCCTCATCTCCACAATCTTCCTCAAGAGCTCACTAAAAGTCCACTCTACACATCTGTATAAAATCCATTACCTACATATGTGTATTTAATTCTCTTCATGGTGTAGATAACTGCAAAAGTGTCGAAAAAGTTGTGAAAAAAAAAGGACGATTAAAGACGGATGGAAACTTGCTCGTTCATCCAGAGAACCAGCTCAAGTGTCTTCAAGTTCTATCGCAAATCCGTCTGGCCACGGGCGACAAATCGTTCAATGAATACCAATTGAGTATTTTTCGTCAGTGGCATATCGAGGACTGGACACTACTTGCCGAGGGCGTGACACAAATGCCAGATGCAATCAAGCAAGAGAGGAACGTGCAAGAGAAGACGGTCTGAATATAACTAATGTATTCACAGAGCATCTGAAATATCCTCTACGACATATCTATAAATGCTGAACCAACTTTCTTACATCAACCATACACAAATAATGATGAAGATAATCATAATGATAATGTGATATATTTAAGTAGGTTGAAATGTATGAGGACTTGAGGGTGGATGGATGACGAATTTCATATGTGTAAATGTAACAAGACGTGTTCAGAACCGCAGTCATATTATTAATGTGAGCCATATATGTATGAGCTATTCTCCCACTAACAACTGTATACACTTTTTGTACATACATAGCCCCACTTGGAGGTGACTTGGCATGGGTACATAAATATATACATATGTGTATTGCCATACAGATATATATTTCATGTTCGTATGCGTCACCCACATGTCGAAGGGACGAAGCTGCCAGCGCGCATCCAAAGCATATAAATTATAATTTCAATCCACTTCTTTCATATTAATTCATGTGTGAAGAATACAAACGGCGGATGAGTTATTCTTTTAATCACTTGGTTATGAATTAGCACTTATCACTGTGACTATTTTGTATTGACTTTTAGCCAGGGAGGGGAAATGATCAGTTTGATATGATTTTTATATTTGGTATATCGATGAGATTCATTAAACTTTGGGATGGAAAGCGTTGGGAGGTTGCTTGAGTGTAGGTAGCGATGGTGAGAATGGCATACCTGTAATAGTTTGATAAAATTCCAGTTGAATTGTGAGAAATTGTTGCAAAGCGAAAGCGAAATTTTGCAATTGATATTAATAATTGGTATCGATATCTCTATTGCAATGATAAAATGATCAGCATCAGTTTTTTCATGAATTTATATAGCAATAAAATATATTACCAGTTCACATTGAATGGCTCGGAAGTTTTTACAATTCACTGTGTCGGCATGCAGGAAGAATCTTTTGAAAGTTGACTACCTCGTTGAGATAGAATATAGAGAGGATGGAATGGTGGGCAAAATTACGTCAAAAGTCTGGAGAATTTATCGGCGCACTTTTTAAACTCCGCCTTTCCCTACAGGATTAGCATATTATTTCTATAGCAGAACGGAAGATGAGCGAGATCGAGTTGGAGGTGCTGTGCGGTATGGCGGTGCATTGGTAGTGGTATAGTGTAAGCAGTGGTGGTTACAAATTGTGATGATAGTGTTGGTTGAATAGGTGTACATGTGGTGGATGATATTGGTGGGTACAAGAAACGCCGACACTGAAAGAAAGTATAAGAGTTTTCGTTCGCTTTTATAATGCTCGCGCGCGAGACCATATCAAATATGTTGATAAATGATTCTTTCGAGGGCGCTAAAATTATTTTGCCCTCTATCTGATATGCGTAAATATATATCGAATCGATCAACATCACACGAAAGTCAATTGCGAAATTATGAAACGAAAGAATAAAGGAATAAAAAAATAAGAATGGTAGAGGAAAGAGAATTGGTGATATTTTATTTTACATATGTATAAATCAACCTTTATATAATTCAGTGAATCATTCATATATGTAAATGTTGAAAAGCCTCACGAAAATCATCTCTGATTTCCGTTCGGTCAATCAAACGTTTGACCGTCTTTCTTTCATCATTTCATTTCATTCGTATGCCAAAGAAATTTCGATGCAATAGAATATTCAATACAACTAAGAATCAACAAACTCATATCTTTGAAAAATATTTCATCAGACTGGATGAATTGTTTCACGGATGTCCCATTGATGAATTAAAATTTTATATTTTCATATCAAAGTTCTTGGTGATATTGAGTGAATTCATTTGATCCCCAAAAAAGTTTCAGTCGTTCATAAAGGAAATTTTCGATATGCGAATTATTCGCACATGTCGACTGAGGAAAAGGAAAAAAACAAAAGTGATGAAATAACGAATTCGCAAACTTGCAATGTGTGAATTTTGTTCTATAGAACCGACTGTTGATCAAGCTATTCGTCATGTTATCATCAATCGGTAAAATAAATTGTGCAAGTAACACAAGTTCATAATCATCTAGAGTATAAGATCTGCAACAGACAAGCACGCAAGACGAATGTATCATTGGACGTTATACTTTCGCGTATTCGATGGGGGAAAAAGTACATTCCAACTTGAATGTCCATGGCTGTACGCGTATTCGATAAGCGGTTAGGGGGACTCTTTATTCTTTTCCCAATCAGGATAGGTAGAGTGTCCATTTAAAGAAGAAAGAGAGAAAGAGAGCCTTGACGTTACCCGTTTAGGTCAGTATATACTTGGTGAATAAAAACAAACCATCTGGCAATGAGCTGACGAGTGCTGGATATAATTTGATATTATCATTGCCAATATTGAAGAATTAATTGAATACCGATGAATGTCAATGGAAACAGATATTTTCGTCATTAAGGTCATTTTTTCCACTCTGCAATATCTTATGTCATGATTCTTCTGTTGGGTTTATTTCTGGACAAAAAAATTCACCGACTATACATTGAATTTTCACATTGAACGTTTACTAATTGTTGAATCAATTTTCAATAACAAAGTACAAAAAAACAATGGAAAATGTCTTTGAAGATTTTTAAGAGTTGACATTTTATCTCGAACTGTTAAGATCAAGCTTGAACTTTTTTCAGTTTACATCCAATGAATCGATTCATTCAAGTGGCCTGATTAAATTGGTAACTTGATTGGAGAAAAAAATTAAGAATAATTAGATTTCCGTTGAAGGAATTTTTAGTTAAAAGACTTGTAGTTAGAACTCCAAATGAAAATGGACTCGAAAAATTTAGTTGGAATTATATCGGATTGATTAGAGATATTCGATCGTGAGGTAATAATGGAATCACTATAAGTTGATGTTATGATTAGTTTTTATTAATGATACACATTCTTCAGAAGGCTCACTAAAATAAAAATCAATATAATCGACTGCGTTTGAATCACATAAATGGATTTATTCATTTATCCGAATCTGATGAAATATGATTATTACAAGACAGACGTTTCTTGCAATTATTTTTAGTATATGAATTATTCAATTTGGATCATTGTAATAAATTCAGTTCGATTACACACTATAATTTTTTCATATTCAATGTCAATCGACGTTTCTATCTTTTTTAACTACATTGAATTGAAAATTTATCGTGGTAGATCGATAAGTTACAGAGATCACAATCCGCTTTCTATTTTGCAAATTCTATCTAAACTCTAAAACTTTCATGTGATTTCAACTGTTGTTACAATCCATCTTGGTGATTTCATGGTTTTTATGACAAAATAGTTCTGCTTAAAATCTCCTGAAGAACCTGTAATTTCTCTCTCTCGTGTTTTTTTATGAATATTTTTATCCAATTGATTTTGGCACAACCCTACGTCCCAATTTAGAATTCCTCAGTGGGATCTTCAGGAAGTATCAATGATACTTTCATCATGACATTTTCCTTCCGGTCTGCCACAATATCAAAATAGAAACTTCAAATCCATCAGCCAAAATCTTCGCACATCCGCAAATAAAAATAATACACCAGAGAAAAAAAATAACACGCTGGACATAAATATCTCCATCATGGTCCGTTACAGAGTGATCCCAAACCACATACGTCTGAAAAAACCATTAAAAAAAAACAACCAACAAACAAATTCTCATGCAATCTTCTTCAGGCATTGTAGACGATAGTTTTTATGTCTCTTTTCCGTATACACACTAGTAAATAACTTATTTCCTCATCCCCCATTCTATTTTGCCCCCTTCAGTTGAAGAAGTCGTTGATGTCGTCATCGTCGTCGTGGCCGTTGCCGAGCGATTGCAATGGGCAACGGACGGCGCCAACGATCTTTACGACGTCGGAGTATAGTTGACGACGCCTGGCGTCGTCGTTTCGCGTCGCCGACGCCGACGACCGTAAAAGTCCAAGGCAAGTTTAGCCAAGGGAATATAGCTCTCTTCCACTCGCCCTCTTTCGCTTTCTCTTTCTTTATTATTCTCTCTTATACTCACCATTAATATTCTCTCAGTGTGCGCTTAACACATATGATACCTAACGTACACCTACATTTATTCACATGCACACACATCCATCCAAACAAATCCATAGAATCCATACAGACAATAATATACAATGAACGTTATGCGAAACATGTACACGTAGAAATATGGGCGCCAGCAAATACACACACAGGGGGGCGTAACAACAAATGTGGGTGCGACCACCGCCCGCCACACTCTGATTGTCGCGATAACGATTTCTTCTTCGGTAATCGCGCCTGAAAGCGCCTGCGACCCGACTCGAGGGCACGCGGAATCGTAACGGCGCGTCAAACATCCAAAGAGTAAAATTCTCTCTTTTATTCCCCATCTTTCTCTTCAATATATATAAAACTATATCTCTATATATAAAAATTTTCTTTTTTTCCTTCTTTTTTTTCTTTCCATGGCAACTTTATCCCTTTCTTGCGTACGCCAAGTTGACTCTCGCGAGTTACCCAATATAGCAGTCAGGACAAATATCCTTTTAAGGCCCAATACCATTGGCGGAAGAGGCGCGTCTGAACTTGCTGTTGGACTGGCGCGCGCTCCCGAGTGCTGCATCAACTTTTCTATACGTCCCCACGCTGTATGTAACTCTCCCCTCGCTTGTCTCTTCTCACTGGTTTCTCTCTTTCACTCTTGCAATTTGCGCATCTGCTTGTTTTATTTAGTAGATAATGTTTTTGGCCTGAGCGCACTCGCGTATGTGAGAGTTGCACTGGACGACATAGATATGCGAATAAGCAAAAGGGCTGAGCTATTAAAAGGGAGAAAAGTGAGTGTGTTGTTGATTTTCTCATGTCTTTTACTCCGTTTTGTGTTTTACCTTTGTCTTTCTTTATTCCACCACTGCCACCTCTTTCTTCTTGTTCTTCAGTTGGCCTCACGCACGCTGACCATCATCAGAAAGATGCCGTTGGTGCAGCGCGATGCACACAGTATATATACAGCATAAGAAGCTCCTTGTGGCGAGTTTGGTTGGCGCGCAAAATGCAGCGCGACAACGAAAGGAGATCACACCAAGGAGGTAAGCCCTTGTAGAGACAGTCGCTGTTGGCTCTCGGTATGTCGCGCTCTTTTTTCTACTCATGCCTCTCTCAGTCGCAGTCTCAAGCACGCACGTCCCGACCACTCGTCGTCTACCGTACATACATATACATTTCATACCGATATAACTATATAAATAAATAATTGGTTAAATGAAAATTATCCTCACTTAATATAGGATATCAACTTTTATTGCAATATTTTACGATTGGAATTTTATTACGACCAAATTGTCACATTTATGATTTTGTTATGGTTTGATCATTTTTTTTTTTTTCACTTCAATATCTATTCGTGGTCGTTTTTTGATAATTTTATCGTGTGATATGAAATATCTGGTTTGGTCATAAAGTATTTGAGCGATAGTGCAATATTTAGTTACGGCGATACTGCGGAAATGTCTTACGCGCCAATGAAACGCATGGGCGCGAGAGCAATGTGTTCACGCCATATGATTTGCTGAAGTCTATAGATATATCCAGTGTGGATTAACATACAGTTATGCTTGTATCACTGCATGAGTGATACGATACAGTTTGACTATGAACTACTCGAGCGAACTATCATACGATTTATGGTCGGTCTAGTAAAATTTTTACGGTAGTGAAAGTTATTTTGCTTTTTCATTTTTATAGACTTGGTTGTCAATATTCAAGTGGAATCGAAGAAGTGGTTGGTAATTCCATGAACTGGTGCAGTTTACGTCTGCTGTTTGATATTGTGGTTTGGCGATATGAGAGTTGAGTAGAAAAGGTTGCAATTTTTGCATCGTCAGACATGGTTGACACCTTTAGAATTGTGGTGTTGTAGAGGAGAATAAAAAATGTTCTGTTGAGATACTGATCTGACCATGCCATTATCATATGGAGATTTATTCAAATTTAATCGGGTCCATATGTGATAGAGCACAACACTGCTCAATTTCTAGTAGTAGAATGAATTCTCGCTATATAATTTACAATTTATTTTGATTTTTCGTTTTTGATTGGGAAGAAAATGGTGGATAAAAGAAAAAGAAGAAATAGCAAATATTTAGTGTATGAAGAAAATATTTGGGTGAAAAATACAATGCGATGCTAATGAATTACAATAAAAAAATTCCATTCTCTCGTATGATCAACATCCGGATCTTTTTCTCTTTTATAGTGAATGAAAATACTCCATTTTCCATGTTGTGTCCCCGACTCACAATGCAATCAAACGTAAAATTAGCAATTCTGCTAGTTCCCTAGTATCTTGATATTCTCCACAAACTCAGAAACACTAAAATAACTTCACGATTTTTTTATTAAGCTGTCCAATAAATACTGCGAAGGTCCCATCTTGGTTCCAACCTTCTATCCAAATATAGTATTTTCCATTGACATATTTAGACATCTCTTACTAAAATTCAAGCCCGCAACTTTTTCCATAATCGATGCACAAGAATACTAACGATCTCGAATGAACCTAGAAATACATCAAAATTCCAACATTCTCTTTGTAGATTCTCTACCAAACAAATCATATTTCAAAAAATTCTTACCAATCATGAATTTCTCATATATTCCCACCATAATCATTCTAGTCAATCTCCGTCCACTGAACAGCATTCGAACCTTCCCCTTAGTGGTACCAAGTCAGAACCCATTTTACAATCACTGAAATTATGCCAAAAGACTCAATCAATAAAAACCACTGCGAACCATCTTAAAATCAACGTCGCGAGTGAAAATTAAACCTGTAACCACCACTCAATATGAATATATTTATTCAAATATATAAATAAAGCTTCGTCACTGCACCCTGAGCCTGATGTGCGGGAGGTATACCGCTATGGGGCCATTGTTTTGTCCCAATATATATATATGTACAAAGAGACATAGGGACCCAAAAGCAACTACCCGAGGGCAGTAGCTGTGGCAGTGGCAGTCGCATGGTGAAATAAGAGAGAAAAGATATGAGTAACAGAGTGAGAGATATTGAAAGACCGAGAGAGAATGAAGAAAAGAAAGAAAGAAAGAGGTTTACGAACGCCGCCGGTGACTGCATTAGCAATTCAAATTGGCGGCAATTTTTTGAGTGCATTTTTGACCTCCTGTATCAGCGATCCTCCCTGTCCTCCTCTCTTTCCTCTTCACCCCCTTGTCGCACCATCCCCCTATACGGGCCTTGTTGGGTATGCCGAAACTCGGCTCCTTATTAAGCCCGCCCTCGCCATATTAAGGTCTCTACGATGCCGTGCGCAGCAACGCAGTTTAACGCACAATTTTATATATATATATTTCTATATTGGTGTAGGTATTTCATTTAAATGTTTATGTAGACATGGGTAGGCGCTAAAAAATATTTCGTAGGTATTGATGGATATCGAAGTATTTGGATCGGTGTATCGATGTAGAGAGTTTAGCACGGGAAAATTTCGATTTTATTTAGTGAAGGAGAAAATACTAAACCGATTTTTGTCTTTTGAGTGATTGGAATAATTATAGTTTAGATAAGATTGTGGTGAGAATGAAAAAATCAGCGATATCGGGGGCGAAATGAGACCGCTGTAAATGTTGAACCCATTGATAGTGTACTGAATTATTGAAGACCTCAGGGGAGTTCGGTATTTAATCTGGAGCAACGAGAGAATGGAGAGAATGGAGAGAATGGTGTAATTTACGATAGTGAGGATAGTGAAATCAGAGCTTTATGATTCGTTGAGTGCGTGGAGTACAGAGATTATGAACGAGGTAGAAGGTTTTATTATTTTTAGCACATCATATTCGGAGCGAAAAATTTTGGTTGCTTAACGAGTTTGATTGATATATCCGAGTCCAGTTATTCCATATTCAATTATTTTCAAACTTCTTGAAGGCACTTTAATCAAAAGACTTACAGAGACTTCTTTTGATGAGATTTGGATAATTATCAACGATTGGAAAAATTGAGGATTATTAAGGAAAAGTTTTTGATAGTACATTTAGGATTAATGGATGAAGAATGAGTGTGCCAAGTTGTAAATAGTGTGTTTGTAATAATTTCAGTGTAATATTTAATACAAATGTATAAAAAGTCTTCGATTATAGTTGTGCAAATTTTATCTAAATGATATTTTGTCTCTTGTCTGACAATTTTGTCGGATGGTGATATAGAACAGAAAAATTGTGACTCAAGTTTTTAAAATTGACGAAAAACAGGGGATAGAAAGAATATAGTAAAAATAAATGAAGTGATGAATATAGAGCTTAGAAATGTCATAATACCTCGTAATATTAATATCTCTGACGGGATTTTACAGAAGTGAGTAACAATTTAACGATGATGATGGCTGTATTGGACAGACTTTTTGATTTCTTCTTTCATTTTTGAATAATACAACGAAAACTATCATGATACAAATATGCATGGTAATATAAATATAAAAAAGAAAGCAACAATATAGAAATATGGAATCTGACGAGAGCAGATTAGTTGCTCCTAGTATTACGGGTTGTAAATAATTTTTATGAGGTCAACAGCTGCAATATGACAGTTTGCTCTAGAAATTATATTTTCATATATACTCGCGAAATATATTTTTATTTCAATTTTCACAAAACGATCTTCTCATTTTTCGTCACTCGCAACTTTTATTACTCAATTTATATTTTTTTTTTAATGATTCACCAACCAGCCAAGAGAGTAAACAAAAAAGAATAGAGACAGATGAGAATCTCATCGAATCGCAGAACGAACAAAAAGCTGACAGAGTTCGTTACTAAACTTTCTAAATCAATACCTAAAGAGTCATACAAAGTTCTATAAATTTTGTACATGTCACAGTAAATAAATAAACAAATATTGAGTTCTTACATGAAAATACTGAGAAAAATGGTTGATGAGAGAGCCCAGGAAATTTCTCACAATCAAATCCAACTCGAATATTTTCATATTACAATTATGATGCAGTGAAAAAAGACACTCAATACAGCAGTATATATAGCTGTATATCTTCCAACCAATTGGTCACAACGGCGCGCGCATTATAGTTATATAGGGTAGTGCGTATATAGTAACACTCACTATATACAAACGTCGGTATTAATGCGCGCAATGTATAGTATACATAAGAGAAATAATAAGCTCGGCACGATTGAGGAGACAGCGCGCCGTCTTATTTTGGCACGACGATGGGATACACTCACACAAATACATGTACACATACAATTGACTCGCGCTTATTACACGCGTACACTCGCCTCGTTTCACAGTACACGGAGAAAAATGCTATGAAAAAAAAGGATATAATTTACAAGAGGAAAAAATTTCAAAAGGAGACTTCACTTTTTTTTTATTTTTTAATAAAAATCCAGCAACAACAAATCAATAAATTCTATCCCCCTCGTCTTATTTTTGCACTGTATCAATGTAAATTAATTCACTTATCTATTCCGAATTTTTGTTTTCATCCGTGTTCAAACAAAAATTCTTGCGACCATCAGCCCTTATAAAAAAATATTTCATTGTTATTTTTTGTCGTTCGCAATAAAACAAACATAAATGGCAGTGGAATATTCCGCAAGTTTCATCGTTACCACTCGACAACAGTCAATATACAAAAAATATTAACTGAAACACATATTTTCACTGCTGGAAAATTTATATACACACAAGTCATTGGCATGAATGAACCCATATTTTATTTTGTTTTCAATTTCTGTCTTTGTTCTTTCATTATTCACCCCATACATCTTTCTTCATGTACGTTTTCGTAATGTGAGCAATTGCATCGTGTGCGCTACATGGAATATATTTATACAAATACATATCCATCTTCTATTTTTAAATGGATTCGCAAGTGGCACGCGGGTGGCCAGCGTGTTTTCCTAAGCTGGCGCAAAATTACACACTGTGTCTCACCTCCCCTCAACACCACTACCCCGCAAGCTCCACTATAATACACCTCCGTATCTTTTTTTTTCTTTTTCCTCTCATTATCATTATTATTATTTTCACCTTTTTTATCCCTTCACTTTATCCTTGTTACATTTTTTCTTTCACCTCGTATACCTCTGAAACAAGAACAAGAAAAATGAACACTTCCTTTTTTTTTTCACTCTCGTTTCCTTCTTTATCCTCCCTATATTTTTGTTTACACACACGCGCCACTCATATAGATATACATATATGTATACACGAGATATTGTGTATATAAAGCGAGGAGAACAGACGTGATCGGGCGAGAAAAGAAGATGCGAGGTAAATATATATGAAAGAGTGGAAAAAAAAAGAAGGTGAAAAAAAAGAGGATAAATAAGAAGGAATTGCCGTGAAGTTCTGGCGTTTATTTATTCATTTTTCTTTTATTTTCTACCAACTTTTATAGCCCCTTCGACAACCCCCTCTGATGCTGCCCCTTCACCCGCACTTTTCCCCTTTTACTCATCTCTTCGTTTCATCGCGGTTGTCTTTATATCCTGGCGCACCGGCGAGGCGCCTCAATCAAAAGCAAGTAAAACGTAAAAAATCAGCGAGCGAGATTCGCGGTGGGTCTTTTACTCACGGTCCGCAAACATGTCTCTCTCCTTCGACTATTGTTCGCCTTTTCTCTCTCCATCTCTTTCTCTACTCCTTCTTCTTCTTCTTCTTCTTCATCTTCTACTTCATCCTCTTCCTCGAGTTCTTCGTCTTATTCTCTCGTGTATATACACTTCACCCGTCCCGCCGCCACGTCTCGCCCGGTTCGCTGGTACAATCTGCTAGGACACGTTAACGAGCCGGTAAATATGTTGACTGGTTGACTGGAGCGAGAGGCGTTTGGCTTCGCAGTGTGTATATACGCGCCCTCAACGAAATGATTATAATAGTTGGTAACCGGAGAGAGCTGCCCATTTTAGAGCCTGTAGAAGCCGCCGTATAATTATTCACCCACTAAAATAGCCATCGGCCTGTCTCTACCCCCCTGTCGACCGATTCGCTTATGATTATCGGCAAATAAGGTACAGTACCAGCGATAAATTGCCAAAACGTCAAAATATTCATGAAAAGTAATGGAAAATAATTGAAAAAAAATATAGAGGAAAATATTTCAACAGAATTTTTAATTTCAATATCCAATGTCAATAGAAATTTTTGTTTTGAAAATTTGTTGATAAATATTTATATTGCGTTCGATTTAATGTGACTCTGCGATCCTGATGAAAGTTCCCAGTATTTTGAATCTGTAAAATGATCAAATGTATCTCTACTCTTAATAGATTATCTCATAACATGAGGATAAATGTCACTTCTGAATTTACTGTGGAAAATTTTCACATGTTCTCACAGTGACTCGATCATGACTATGTATCGTGACTTTCCAAGAGATTCAATATTATTCATCGTAAAAATTGAACCGAGTAAAATCAAATATATTCATCACGTTCAAACCTGTTGTAATATCCATTTCAGATAGAGATCGTAACAACAATCCGTCACAGTATTTATAATATCCCTCAATATTTCCGATAAAACGCTACGAAAAACGTCTAAAAAATTTCCCACCATCAACACAACTTCAACCTTCAACAAACAACCAAATCAAATAAAAATGCTACGACTTATTCAATCAAAGGAAATTACTCAAGACAATTTTCAAAATATTCCAATTAAATTCTCTATAAAACATTTGTACATAAATTTTCTCGAGTACATTTTCAGTTATCCCCTTCATAGCACTGATACTTTCTCAGCTGCAGGGTATGTTCATTTGCATCAATATTAATAAATAATAAACATGAACGCATACGTATTGTAAACACGGATATATGTATAGTAATACTGGTATTCAATCATGGGAACTTGACCTTTTGCCACAACTCACCGACAATATTCCAAGGTCGTGCGTGCTCTCCAATCACAAATAGTTCAACAGTTATGTGCATCTAATCTGTTCACGCTTGGACGCAAGACGTAATACATATGTATTCAATGTATATAAATATTAAAATTCTTACCCAAATAAATTGATATATTACTTTTTATCCATATAAATAGAAAAAATGGCGTATATTGTTACAGTATAAAAACGATATTGTGTAAAAGTATTGAGTCGAGAATTGAACCGCGAATTGAAGAGAGAAAGCTATGCACCATGAGGTTTATATACAAGTCTGAGCCTGTAGGTAACATGATTCAACGTGGTATAGGTCAGATTTAAGCCGCCTTTGATATTTAAATCGGACCGTGCGAGTCTCTCGACCACACGCAGGAATTTACACTTTCCGTATACCTTTCTACATAACCCGACGTCGATTCGGCCGCCGTCGCGAAATAACACACATCGCACTCCTTTACCTGGGTGCAAAAGATAAAAATACAAAGTAAGAAACAGTGACCAATACATTTATAAATGTATATCTGTATGGCGGTGGTGGTGATGGCAGACAGACGACAGTTTGGAGCGAAACAAAAATTTATCGCAAAATTTTACGGGATAATTTAATTGGAAAACATTCACGGTCAGACATCGATTCATTTAATTCATTCGCGATTTTATACATATTTGTCCTTTTTTTTGTTCTTTCCGAACTCTTTATTTGTGTATGTAACAAGATATAAGTGAATTTACAAAAAATAAATTATATATTTGGATACGAGTGAAATGAATATTTATTGCTAGTTAAAATGCACATATTTCAACTGTATTTTTGTGGCAAATATTCAACATGTTGATGTTCAATAAATCTGTGTTTACAATGTGGATACAAAATTGGCAGAGTTTAAAAATTAGTTTACGATCTATATAAGGGTTTGATTATTGAACATTATGGATGCAGTTGAACAACATTTTTGGCAGCATTGTCGATGAGCAAAGGTTAGAGAACGCAAATGTCCGAATCAACTACTGTGATGTTATTCAATGTGATATTCATTATGAATTATTGCATTGGCAAGGAGTAGTGCAATTTGGCAGTGGTTCAAAAGATAGAAAATACTCATGAACCACTAAGACATTGTAAATGAATTGATAAATATCACTGAAACAGGTAGCATACGACCACCAAAGATAGCAAACCTTTCTGCATATTTAAATTCATTTTTCCCTCTACTTTTATATAATCAATCTCATACATATTGCTACATATGAAAATAAGATACTGACATTAAATAAACAGCATTTTGTTACATATATGTTCATGAAAGATATTTAAATGAGGCTAAATGACATCACAACGATTCACGTCCGATAGACATTCATTGAAATTATCAAGACATTAACATATGTATACTTAGTAACCACCATATTCATCTCAAATGCGATATTTTTTTTATTTATGAATATACGCTTGACTCGTACAGTGGAATGTTAAAAGTAATCAAACCGCATTTTCAACAACTGTATCATTATTTTTGCACAATCCTATTTTAATTAATGACACTTTTCCATTAGCCAATAGAGTCGACAATTCCATAGCAAACTGTATATTCTTCAAGCAACCAACACTTTGTTCAAAAATTCAATTCATCTTTCACATCTTCCCAGGCATTCACATCATTTTCTAATCAAATACTCGTATGATATTCCATTGACCGTTTTCTCCATACAATAAAAAATAAACATCGTAATAAAAAAGACAGCAACAACGTATGAGAATGGAGAAACAAGACGGATACATCGCAAAAAGTTATAAAACTAGGTGTTAAAAAGTTTTAAAACCCCAACCATGTGAATCATCATAAAACGACAGTCATCAAAGCAAAAATACATGGCCAACGATTTCACATGTACACGTATACCTCGTCTCTGAGTATATATCAATTTCGTTATAATATACACACATAACATCAGCATACACTGGCCACAGCATTATAAACCCAACGCACACACATAGTCCGCGCCGTCGAGAGATGGCCGATTAACTCATCACTCGATTGACTCGGACAAGCTTTTCGCCTGGACTGTATTGCTAATAAGACACAGGGCAGTTAGTGCGAGAGAGAGTGGCCGCGGGCCATTTGAGTGAGCGAATACGCAAACACGATGGCACACGGATACAAACCGAACTCACAAGTAGACGCAGTGCACAAACCATGGCAAATGTATACAGCACAAACACATACAAAGCCTCGCTCACGCGCGCCAAAAACTCACAGTTTGCTTTCCGCGCGCCACTACCACCATGAGCACAAACATAACACCGCCGATCACTCGGTTGTGTCGTCCACTCTCTCACTCTCTCTTTGTGTTTGGGCCTCGCGGTAGGCAACTTCTCGGTTGCGTTGAGGACCACCCGAGCTTCGAGGTGAGTGCTGGCTACCCTGTAATCACGTGCGGCCATGCCGCGAGCCGACAAACCAAACGAAAAGAGATAAAGATAAACAGACATTTGGCTAACGTGAATAACAAAGAAAGAATGAATAAGTGGGAAAGATGATGAAAGAGTGAGAAAATAATGTAAAACAACGTGAGCATAACGAAGATGCAAACGATTCAAAAGCGACCCCCAACGAGAGTGACGATGCAAACTCGATTCGTTCGGGTCACTCGCGCGCCAATTGAGCTACACAGGCACACCTCTTCCCTTCTAGTTAATTTTCAACTCGGACAAATGCAATCGATTATCTCGTTTCTCCAATGTTTAATAATGAGGTGTACATAAACTCGAAAAGAGTCCAGAGAAAAGGGATGAGATACAGATGTGGACGAGAGGAGGAAGAGAATGATAAAGTATGAAAGTGGGGAATGCGTTAGCCCACGGCACGTGTATGGACGCGATACGGAAGAGAGGCCACTCTCCAACACCACCACCACCATCGCCGACGCTGCTGTTGTCTTTGCTACCGAAGAATCTTCCCGGGAAGAGTAGACTAGACGGCGCGTGCCAGGTGCGCTTACTCTGCCTATCAGTCCAGATAATTCACACTGCGGCCCACTTCTCTACTCTTCATTTTTTATTTATTTTTAATACCTTCGAAAATGCGTTATGGAACTGTGAAACACCCACTGTGACGTTGGTGGTCGTTGATGAACAAGTTTGTAGGCAAAGGTCTGAAGACGCGCGAGTAAATCACGTCAAGTAGTAGTAGCAGTAGTAGTAGTAACGTAGTAGTAGTAATACATTTGGTAAATACAAAATACGCAAGCATGGTGGCGTAAAAGGAGGCAAGAGAGAGCGAGAGTTATTTTATGTATATACGATAAAGAGCGAATAAGCGACAAAGCACGATACAACAGACGAGGCAAGGGGAACAGAAAGAACACAACGAAAATGTGTGCGCGCGCAGAGCCTCAACCGGCGCCCACTAGGAGTCACTGGCTCTGTGACCGAGCTCTTACGGCGCGAGACAGTCGCCTGGTTCAGTCTAATTTCAACCGTCGTGTGTGTTTGTATGACACGCCAAGTTCGCTCGCATCGCCACATAACGTCAAACTGTTTTAATAAGCGCGCGGACACGGTTACCTGTGCCACCATTCATTTCATATTACTCATACCAAACGTGTTCAGACTTGTTTATACTTGACAATCTTACTCATGGAGAGATTGTGAAATAGAGGTTTGATGCGATGATTAATTTGTATATTTGGCGAACATGAAAAATAAAGTTAATGATCTGTTCATTTTCTTTTATATTTTATATTTTTATTAGAACAAACCAAATACTGCATCGTACGTTATAAAACGTGTCCAGTGCAAACAATAACATGCAATAGAATTGCGAATTGAACAAAAAGGAATGTCGCAGTGGCGTTCACCACGTGCGCGCTCATGTTTATAAATTGTAACGAGATGTGTGGCACATTGGAATATAAACAATTATACATTCATTGAATGTATGCCATTGATATTGGAATGATGCAGTTGAATAGTATCTATTTCCAGAAGCACCAACGTCGTTATCATCATCATCATCACCATCACCATTAGACCAATTATTATCATAATCGATCTCGTGATCGCTTGGTTATGTGCGATCACGGATATTACCAATAAGAGTGGAGAGAATATTGTGATAATTAGTGATGAATAGAAATAACATGCTTCATGCAATCAATGTCTCAAAGTCAATTGGGATCGTTGCTAATTTTCGGGTTGATGATTTATCGACATCTATTTGGATTTGTTAAATGAAAAAAAGTGCAACTGGCAATATTATCAATGGAGGTGTAATTAAATAGTGAATAGATGATGATCTGTGGATTAATTGGGGGCTCCCAGGGCCCCTACACCAATCGGGAGTAATCGGGAGCTCCCGCAACAGCGAACGAGAGTGTTTAACATACGTTCGCACGATATGATATTTAATAATAAGTGATAATGAAGAAGGTGATGACGACAACGAGGATTGTGATGGTGATGAAGGTGATGATGATGATTATGATGTTGATGACAAGGATGAAACGAACGTGGTTGAGTAAAGTTGTAAGACACGGTGGTAATCTGTCAACACCACTGATGTTTTCCATCATCATTTCTCGGTGATGGGATGGACATTTAGATTGCAATTCATAATTGACACGATATTTGTCAATAATAAATTTATTATAACGACGATAAACGTCAAGGATAACGTTCGCCTCGTCGTCATCCTCGTGTCCTCGTGGTGGAGGAGGGGGGGAGGAGGAGTGACGCGAACGTGCGAAGGGGCGAAAAAGTTAGCAGCACGGATAATGCGGGCTTCCTTCATTTTATCGGGAATTTTAAGCGGCTGGTGGTGCGCCCTCGCGCTTATTGCGGCACCCCCAGCCAATTTGCAATTACGGAGATTGGATGAGTCACTTTCACAAACAATCACGAATAAATTGTTGCCCATGTCTGCGACAACAATTTTTAATAGACAATATCGTGGTGGTGATGATAATGGTGAATTAGAAAAATATCAATTGTCATATTACAATGTTGAGTCAATGAAATCAACGAGATCACGGCGCGATAGATCGTCAATAGGTAATAGTGATGGTGGTGGACGAGTTCGAAGTGAATCCCGACGAGAGCAACGAAAGCACTGTCGTCGGAAGAAAGGCGGGGTTTGTCGTGGACGCAATTGGTGTCCAGAAATGGACGTAGGTAATCGTGCTTATCTCGCACCAACTGTGTTTGAAGGCAAAGCGCGAAGCATGTCATCATCAAGGAGACCTGGATCAAACTACGCGGTGACATTTGAAGTTAAACACGTGTATAAGAGTCAAGCGGGCTATCAACCTCTTCGTAAGAATGACAGCGTACGTCTGCACTTTCGTGACAAGCCGGAGAAACGAGGTATTAGTGGCGGTAGTGGTGGTGTTCATGGTGGTAGTGGAGGTAGTAGAAGTGGTAGTAACGGCAGTACAAATGGTATTGGTGGCAAATTCTCATTGTGTCGAAATGAGGCCATTGACTATGAAACGAACAACCAACGGATACGCACAACTGGTGATGAGCAACAGCAACAACAGCATGGACTGCATCAACATCATCAGCGTGATGATCGTAATGACGACAGTCGAGTGGTTCGCGCTGATATAAAGCGCGGCAAAGTGTATCTAGTGTTTGTGAATCGTGTGGGACCTAGAAACTTTACAATTCTTGGTGAGCCAGTGATACGCAATAAGAAAAACGAGCAGGCAGTACAGGCGGTCGTACGACCCGATTACGGTCAGTGTGTGCATCTTCTCCACACATCATTCCTTTGAAAATATATATATAGATGGATAGATATATGTCACAGATAAATACGTGCATATCTCTTAACAGAGTATTCTCATTTGGAATCGCTGGCAATACACTTTTTTTAGCTTGATGGTGACGGTTTCTTCAATGAAAATGAGGTTCTATTCTCATTTCTCTTTTGAGTTTAAACAACCGATATCCAGAAAAAAACTATTCTCAACTTGTTGATTTCTTTAGTCTTCATATTGATGAATACTGATCAAGTGCCAAGTCTTACCTATAAAAATACGAGAATTGAGTAAATGTTTTTTTTTATTGAATAGATAAATTTATGATTCCATTTCTCCCCATTATTTATTCATTCTCAAGAAATATTATCTTGTGAAGTTTAGTTAGAGAAATTATTAATTATACAGCTATTTCAACAGCAAGATGTAAATCGAGTCTAAAGTTTTTACAATGACAGTAATCATCAATCTATCTTTTGTGTCAATTCACAACGAGAAACGAAAGAATATCCATATGCATATCTATTTCCATAATCGAAGAACGTCTTGCTATGGTCCTTACCACAATTATTCAAACACCGACATCATGAAAAAACAAGGAAGAAGGGACCACCAAACTTGCCGGACTATTTTTAATCAGAAAAGGAGAGGACATCCTCCATTCCACTCTCATTTCATATCGCTACAAGTTAGTGACTGAATACTTTCCCAATTTGATTGTCGCTTTAAATCATTTTCTAATGCCACCAATTCTAAAATCGAAATTAATCTCAAAGAGAAAAACATTGGAAAATCCAAAGACCGGTGTACCAAATTTCACCCACAAAACCACAAATCGAATCTGTATTTTCACATATCAGAATATGATTCCCCAACGAACAAAAATTCGGAATATTAATCGAAATCGTCGTACTGCTGAATTGAAACAGAGAGAATAATTTAAACATCCACAAATATACAAAACATCCATATAAAAATAATGTTGCAAAGACTATGAGTTTATCAACACATCGAAACATACATAAACTCGAACCAATACATAAATAAAATGTTTGCAAAGCCAATTTTGTCGCAACATAATACTGTAAACTCATCGTGTGCCATCAGCCGACACAGAGAGATTGTTATCGAAGCATCGTACACTGTCCACTGATGCCGTCGCTTGTCTTTATTGGCTGACGTCATCTCTCTCAGTGTATATACATAAATACAAATATGTTGTCACATATGTTATATGCATCATGTGAATACACATGTGGGCCTTATGTATGCCAATGAATTATCAGAATGAACAATTAATCGAGACAAATGGCGATTAATTGTTTGCTAGCGAGTCTTGGTCACTTTCTTGGTCTGTTTTATTTCCTCCTCTCGATACATTGTCTTTCCCTCCACTTCTCCATTATATATATACATACATGAATATATATGTATATGTAATCCAAGCACGTACGGCCCGTAACCATACTGGGACGAGTGTGCACACATCACGCACTGTGTGTGATTGGTGTGTCTCACATTTGGTTGGGCTACCGGCGCTCTTTACTAAACAGGCACTGCATATTTCAACAGATAAGACCTAATCGCACTGTGAAGATTGACAAAAACCATAGTCAACACACAAAACAAGTATCAACATTGTAAGTGAGAAAGTAAGTGGGAAGAAATGGAAAAAGAAGAAGAAAAAAAAATAAAAGAGTGGAATAGATGGATGAAATAAGAGGAAATAAGACAGTGAGGGAGAAGAAGAAAAAAAAACCACTTGAGGGGGAGCTCAAGTAGACTGCACGGCGCGGTCCTCAAAGTCACGTTGCGGTGGTTGAAGAATCGTTTACACATGTGTATGTGTCGTGGCATACACTCGTTGACCGATTTTATTTCTTATATGGTGGAGGGAAAGAGGAATATTTGAAATGTTGGATTTTTGTGAATAGTTTGTGGATGTATGTGAGAATTTTTCACGATGGATTAGATCTAATGAGAGTTTGGATGAAGGGGTTGTAAGATTGTCAAGGGAAGGGAAAAATGGAAGAGTTCATCGTTGATTTGTTAATGTTGATGAAGATTGAACTGGGGGAATTGACTTTACTCAATTTTTCTGGAAAAGTTGATGAATAATTGTGAGAATTATCATTTGACTTGGATGAAATTATCCAATTATGTTTATGATAATGGGACCAGAGTATCATTTCATCAAACTATTCCAAAGAATTAATCAGGACATTGAGCCGATGAACCCATCTTTAGACGATGGCTCACATTTGAAGAATTATTATCAGTTGATACTTATGAAGGAATGGAATTGTCCAGGGAATTAAAAATTGATGACCGATCGGAATGAAACATCACAAGATTTTATCACAATATACAAATGAAAACATGTGGAGATGAATATGCAAAGATATCCAGAAGAAGAGAAACGAATGTACCACAAATTGTCATTATCGTTCACAATCTCATGGCAAAAGATGACTTTAAACGACATTAACCGAGTTATTGCGCTCATGTCCATCTACCCCCGCTTGCGTCGCCCCATCTCCTCATCTTCTTCATCCTCGCTCACTCGCTCGCGCATTGTCGCTGTATAGTTTGTCCATAGTAGCTTCTCTTCCTCGAAAGTATCTTCCGCGAACTCTCGACGATGCGCGCGCGCGTTCACGAATGGCCTATAGATGCCGGTCACGATCTCTCGCATCATGGACATTTCACTCCCTCTCTCTCACTCGCCCTCATATGCCCAGCACACTCCCCTTACGGCTTTGGTCAACTCGTGTGTCTTATACGCACAAAATTATTTACCGAACGAGACGCGTCGTGCTTTTCGATTCTTTTTTTTTCCTCCATATCTACATACCACAGCGTTATATATACACACATATTCATGTTTGTGTGTTTACGATAAAGGAGAGGGGATAAAGAGGGAAAATGTATTAACTCAACTCTGGAAATGTGCGTGTATGCTCAAGGGCACAACCAACGAGTGCAGATGAAATGTTCTTTTTTTTATATTTTTATTCTCAACAGGAGAAGAAAACAAAATATAAAAAAGTATAAAAATAATAAAAAAATATTCTGTGCGCACTTCACATCAAGTTTACCAGCCGCTTAACTCGTTACTTTCTTTAACGGCAAATGCAGTATAAGCGAGCATGCCGTGTACCGAATCGTATAAGGGAAAAACGAGCAGCCGGATTGGGCGACGACAAGCGGGATTCCCGTCTATGCCGATCATCTTGGCACATCGTTGTTGTGTGCTTGCCGTACAGTTTTCGTTTCGTTTCATTTTTGTCTACGGAAGTATTTATTTCGCTCTCCATCTATAAATCTAAATTGCATTCACCTTCTTTCCCCTACATATATGTATATTTGTTTAGACATTTATATACTACGATGATATGTCCGGCGTGTAGAGCTTGGAGAAATACGCGTTCAATGACATTGCCATTTTTGTTCGGAAAAACCGATGCATGTGAAGAATGTGCAGTTTATTCACACTATTTTTCATTTTTTGCCTCTGCATTTGTTGGTATTTGAAAATTGTTTATCGGAAAATTTACTTAAATAATGAAGAAGCATTAATGATAATTGATGGAGAAAGAAAAAATTTCTGTTTGTTGTAAGAATTCATTGGAGATTTTCATGATTGATTTCAGTAATTTTAATTTTTTTTCTGGCAATTTTCAAATTCTCATTCTCGAATTTCTACGGAAATATCAAAATTGGTCAAGAATCAATTTGCACCAACATTTCTATGACACAGTCATAGAGAACAAATGAATTTACATATCATTACAAACTGAACGACAAATTTATATTTATATATTGATATATTTTCATAATAATCATTCAACATGACATTGCAGACAGATAAATACTTGTAACAATGTTACAGCAACTTGTAAACCTGTCAAATGCATTGAAGGAAAATATATCAAAATGTTTATTTGAATAAATGTATGAAGATGTATATATACGAGATATTTATATTTGACACAGTGTATCATCCACGTAATAGGTATCATTTGAGACACTCTGTCGCACTTTTTAATTTATATTTCTCTTGCGGTACTTGGGGATGACTCAAATATATATATCTCGTCTTGCCACCCGCACGCACGCATCCAACATATATACTTTAAACATATACATACATATCACATCTCCAGTGTATACGGTGTCGCGACGGCAAAATATTGGCTCTATTTCTAAATTCTATTTTTGCCACGACCCCGCGAGACAGACATACGAAGGGGTAAAGAGCGGAGGTGGTGGGTGTGGGTGTGAAGACGTTGACAAGTCTCAGTTTAATTGACACCAAAGTTTAAACTATCAATAAAAAACTCAACTACTTTATCTTCGATATTTCAACGAATTAATAATTGTTATACAAATTTTTTTGCATCCATCCAATTATTATTATTAATTTATTCCAGGATTTTTCATCAATTAATGATAAAGATAAATCAATAGCGCACACAGATTCTAATTATTTTTACTCAAAGATTGAATTAATTTTACTGTTGCACATGGAGATGAGAAATGATTGAAAAATTCGCAAATCGAAGATCCAAAATTTCTCAGTCCATCCTCCCCAGACATTTTTCATTGTTGATGATATATTCAAAAAATTCATGTTATATTCCTAAAAACAATTAATAACCATCGATAAAAATGATGGAAACACAGAAAGCGACTCAGTGAAATCAAAAAAATGTATAAATCACGTCATTCATTCATAAACAATAAAAGTTTGTATAATTAATTCAATACATTCAAATCAAAATGAATTTTTCTCAATCACAAAGCAAAATGTTCATTCACATTGTCTCAGTACTTTTTTTATTTAATGTTTTGACTTGTAACACGCGTATATCACACAGTGTTTGATTACTCACATAGAATTGCAACAACGTATAGACATACAAAGCGATACAATGGCTATTGAAATATCAAAGTATATTATTCCAACCCAGCTCCAATCTGCGAGATATTATTTATCAGTATATCCAGCAGCAGTCGAGACACCAACGCACGATCGATGGCTCACTTGTCTAAATAATTCATTGAGAAACGTCTGTTGATTATACACATTGTGGAGTATATGTAGGGAATGGAATAGCACTAACTAACGTATCTTCTGTTACTAGTGGAAATGATGGCCAATGTTTATCCATCAGTCTAAACATTCACTATTATTATTGCCATTTTTACGAACACTTTTTACTGCAATATTCAACTTGGATTATTTCCTTTTTGTTTCAACATCAAATGTTGATGACATCGATAGATATTATAAATGAAGAGCTCAAATCCAATTAAGGAGCCATCAATCTTCAACTAATTGATGGTAATTAGCAAAAATTTGACATTTTTCCCTGATGTTCATCATTGAAATTAATGAGAAAATATTGGAAAATGAGAACGTAGTAAAATTTGTTCTTGACGTTCCATATATTCTGAAATTACAACCATTCGATGAATTTCAACTCAGTCCATTGACAGTTATAATATCCTGCCAATGAAATTTGTGTCATTGAAAGACATCAACATTTTAACTCAACAATTCCATGTGGATTGAGAAAATGATTGAATCAATCAACTTCTCTTCAAGCAGATCAATTTCGTTTAATAATTTTCTCAATTACTCAATTACATCTCCATCAGCTCATATTTTTTCACAAGTTCGCTCAATCTATCAACGTGCGAGAAGTAAAGGCGAAGTGGTAGTAGTCTATGAGCAGTCAGACTGCGCTTTATACTCCTACGGTCTCAATTCTCGCGCTTCAATAATCACACTTGCTGATGTCTATTTAATATCGTTCAACTTCAATCAAATTCTTTCATTTGTCCTTCTACATATTTGTTATTGAACAATTAAGAACAATTGGGTCAAAATTTTGAAATATCACACAAAGTAGAACATTGAACTAAATGATAAAAATAAATGTTTTTTTTTCTTCTTGGCTTCTTTCCTTTTTTTTCTCATTCTTTTTGATATTTTTTCACCTCAAAGTGAACGTGTTGAAACAAACAATAGGGGTGATGGCGGCGTCGGGAGTACAGTCGCGAGTGAACCATAGTCTAATTATAACACAAGCCTAACATCATGGCTGCTGCGTGTAATCTACGTGAAACAAATTTAGAAAGACTGGGATGCGTTTCTTCTTCTCCATCTACTTCTGCTCCTTCTTCTTTCTCTGTTTTTTTATTTTCTTCATTTCTTATATTCCCTTTTTTCTTCTTCTTCTATATATGTTAAGAGACATACGACACACAATTCTATACAGTGTTTATTTATTTCATTTTTTGTTGGCTGACTTTTTTTTCCCTCGTTTTTTTACTCTCATTCGTACTTAAAGAATAAACTGTTGAATGTTACAGTGCGAGAAGTGACGTTGTCGGAGCTCAGGGACTCGGTGGCAAGAACGCGTGAGAGGGTGAAACTTGTGTGCAGGACAAGAGGCTCGCCACCGCCACGTGTTCATTGGCTTAAAGACGGTGTTCCGCTTTACCCACGAAGAGGCTTGAGAATCCAACATAAACGGTGAGGATGTTGGTTCATTTCAATTCAACTTTTTTCATATCCTATTGATATTCACAATAATCATCTGATTTTATTTTTATAAATTTCAGAATGAAAGTTTAGTGGTTGATTGAAATTTTGAATGAATTCCAGGCGAATGGTTGAAGAAAAAAAATCCAAAAAATTATGGCGAAGTTCCTACTACTCAATTGATCATTTTGTATCGATGTACAAATTATCAGTTCGATTATTTTTAAATACTCCATCACTTGCGAATCACGAGGAAATTGTCGTAGCAAATCCTCATCCACAATGCAAACAATACGAAAGCAATTCTAATGAGATCAGTTTGAACTAGATCCATGAAACAGTTTCCAAGAAATCATGACATCAAGTTCAAAAGACAGTTTCACACAAGAGAGAAAAAAAGATAACAAAATGAATAACCATCTTCGGAGTATGTGATGAGCTTTTCTCGAAACTGGTGCTTACATTACAAATCTCTAACACTTCCTAGAGATCTCCTCGACGCAATTCATTCACCATCTCGTTGCACATACGCGCCATTGATAAACGAGATGTCAAATGAAGAAAATTCAATCTCAATAATTCAGAAGATGAAAATTCCCTTTTGACATTTCTATATCAAATGAAAATGTCCATAGAAATACTCATAAGTCAGCATGATATATATCAGTTTAGAGAAAAATATGAAAGAAAAGAGATAGAATAAAAAATGAGACGAGAGGAAGTGCGTGGCTACGAAAGTCGGGAGAGCAGTCGCAGAGAGTTTCTAATTTGGTTGCCAGAGGAAAAATCGACACTCCGTCTAGACTAGCGGCACTCTTAGCTCTCTCATACTCTCTATTTTTCATTCTCTTTCTTTATTCCTCTCTCTATCTCCCTCTCGTTATTCTATCTCTCTTATTCGTTAACATTTGCTTCTTTGCTCATCTTCGATTTCTATTTATATATTCCACCTCGTTCATATACAAGTCGGCCCGCGCTTTTCGCCTCTTTCCTTTCATCTCGTTACGTCTCCACGCTATATACGCACCTACTTGGAAAGAAAGAGAATGAGGCAGGGAGAAAGGGAGTGGAAGGTTGAGAGTGGAATGGCAGAGAAAGATACATGAATGTATTTGTGTGTATGAAATATGCCGAGTGTTGGAGATGATATGATTTTGTTATATAAATATAAGTGGGGTGTTCACATTTGCATTCATGTCTGGTCAAAGCCCATTTTTTCCACACAATTTCTTATCGTATTGTATAATAACTAGAAATACCATTCTCGAATTAAGGAAATTTATCTTCCATGGGTGTGAAATTATTCCACGAAAAATTGATATTTCAATGATAAAATTTTTAGTTTCGATCAATTCTTCCTCGTCTCTGCAATGATTATTTGGTTGCTGTGTTCAAGACATACCAATTTTGATCAACAATCGATAGCCATCGAGAACTGAAATAAATTCAGTTCTAGATAGATTGCGAGATCAAATTCCGAAGAAAAATAATTTTCTCTCTCAATATTTTCCATGAAGGAATACGAAGTATTTTATTTGATCATCTTCTGCGCACTGTCCATAATGACGCAGGCGTGGAATGATTGATGATATAATAATGTTATCATTTGGAGAATCACATTTGGAATGGTTTGAATGTGTAGAAAGATATCAAAGAGAATGAATTTCTGGAATCGCGAGTGGGAGCTTTATCGTTCCTGATCATTTCTAACAAAGCATTATTTTAATTTTTGTACATTACATTTTCATGATGAATTTGTTTTTATTGTATTAGGAGACGATCGAAAGTGGTGATAGCATCGGCACGAGAGGAAGACAGCGGAAGGTACGAGTGCATTGCGCAAAGTACCTCGGGCTATCGAGCCTCCCTTGCTGCCCAACTTCTAGTCACACGTGACGCCAAGATTATGGAGACCAGTGAGTTAATTGAATTCTCTTCAATAATATTCAACGATGCTAGAATGAAATAAAATGTTAGTAAAATAATCAGTCAAATTTTTATTTTCCTAAGCAATTCGACATTTGGTAATTTCAATGAGCAATTTAGAGCACAAGTTGACATTAAAACTTTTTTATATTTCCAAGACTGAACCTAGTCCTTTTCACTTGTAAACATTTATTAATTTTTGGAATTTCCATGTGCAGCGACAGTTGCGTGGCCCAGACAAGAGCAACCCTGTCCAATAGCAGGTGACTTCTGTATGAATGGTGGTACGTGTCTCTTCTTCGAGACTGTTGGTGAACCAGCATGCAGGTAAATATTTGATGAATCTTTCTTACGTTCTCACCCCTCATCACATAGATATGAATACGTAGATAATTCTTTCACATAAACGAATGATAAATTTCGTGAATAAAAAAATAAATTTCATATTTTTTCTTCTTTCATTTTGCTCGTGTCTGTCTGCGAACACGCGCGTTGTGGCAAAGACAGACGGGGGTAGTGTACAGGACGTGTAGCCATGTGCCAGTCAAATTGCCGGTAGTCAAAACATTGGCTGAAGACGTAGACAAAAATGTCGTGCCCACGAGAAAGAAAGAACGAGGGAGACTGATAGAAAGAGTGTGTCACACATAGGCATGAAAATAAAGTAATAAAAAATATAAAAAACTCGAGACACAAAAGATTGAGAGCGATTTCATGCGAAAAAGATACACCTGGCAGAAGGTCAGAAAAAAATAATAAATCATGAAGATATTCGAACAGTAATTTTTAGATTGCATTATGGCGAGCCAACCAAGTTCAGTTGCATTGACGAATGAAAACGAATCCTCAAAAATGCGACATAAAAAAGAATAGAAAAAATAACACACGATGGAAATGTGAAAAATCGTCTGGAGAACGGGTGAAAAGAAACAAAAATTTGATGTAAAAAAAAAGAAAGAAACAAGTGAGATAGACGCTCAAACATTTTCGCGCGACACATCTGCCTGAACGCGCACGAGGCACGACTCAAGCGTATATGTAATACGATGTAGGGACGTCCTTCCCCCTCTCATCATCCTACTCACTCCCTCATTCTACTCTATCTCGCCCTCTTTCACACACTCCCTTGGTTGCTCGCGCGCACGCACGCGCCAAAAAGACTCACTCATTTCGAAATCTTATAAATAGAACGACCAAATTATTTTCCAGAGAAGCGTCTCGAGTTCCGTGGCTTATTCGTAAGCATACAAGCGTAAGAGAGGGATGAGTATTCACTCACGAGACCAACATCTATCTATATACATATAAAATATGTTAATGTAATGCGAAAAACAAACATTTCTTTATCAGATCGCAGTTTTTCAATCACTAGAAAGTGATGCGATAAAATTTCATCCCGAATTCCGAGCAAATAAAATCATTCTTGTGAATGTCACATCCATACCCAATTTCTTGTGATGAAGTAGCAGTCCAGAGAAATTCGCTGGGAAGCATTTTTTCCTCTCTTTCATATTTTGATTATATTCGCTTCTGAGGAAATGACATGGCACAATTATTTTGAAACGAGGTTCTCTACACGCCTACGCACTTGAGAATTCCCGAAAATTCCAATAACCCAGAACAGTTAAATATCGTCACTATTGAGTACATCAACATAGAAATATTAACTTATTCAACTGGATTTCGTTGAATCTCGTTCTTCCTTCTATCAACATATTCCATAGAATAGAACAGAGTTCTATTTCAGCTGATTACTGACATCAACGAATATTCTTCGTATTGGAGCAACTGTTCGAAATATCTATCCATATTTATTTATATAGTTGTATTGATCATTCTCTACTTGGAAATGGACATACCATTAGAGAATCAATAAAATAAGAATTCGCACAAAATGACGCTCGTTATAAAAAATTGGAATTAATTCGAGATCATGAAACACACAGCGGAACGCCAATAAATCAACTCATCAACTATATGAACAATTCTGATTACTAAAGCTACTGTCAGGCGCCACATTCATTCTCTATGTCACTTCCCATTACACTCCCGTTGATGAATCTATGAAAACAAAAAATATGCACTGAATGAACATATAACATATTGTTGAATGTGCTTACAGATGCGCTGAGGGCTTCACCGGTCTACGATGCGAGACCAAGGACGTAATCAGCACCGGAAGTGTGTACAATCGTCATAGAGCGCCATTTTCATGCAAGTTGGGTCTCTCGACCTCGTATTACTGCTAACGATAGTGACGCGGAACCCAATTTGGTAGTTTGCCTACTCATTTTTGGCGTTCCCCAACATTTATATTGAAAAAGAAAAACACAAAACACGAAAAGAAAAGCGAAACGAAACTGAACAGAGAAATATTCATTTTATTATTGACTATTAATTATAATTGAATAAGTGTTTGATCATTATTTTTAATTAATTGTTCATTATCATTAATTATTTTCGCAGTTTAGTATTGACATTAATCCCATCTTTATACTGATATTTTTGTCAAGCCCTCATACCCCCCAATATGTCATCATCGCCATTAATTATCGATTGAGATTAGATTAATTATTAATTGTCATAATTTTACGTATTATTATTGAATGAGTATGAAGACACATTCGCAAACACATACACACATACACATGCTACATGCGTACACAGACGCGCCCATTTTTCCTGCCTCGATATGTCCACACCTTGCCCTGACCTGACGTCATGAATAATATATAGTAGTCGAAATGTTTCCACTTGGATGGATCTTATTTATGATGAACCACGAGGAGGATGAAAACGCGCAAACAATGTCAATTTTTTTTCTCATCGTTAATGCTTGCCTGGCACTCTGACTCTCCTCTGCCACACGTATTGACCTTTTCGTCTGATGGAATCTGATTTTTTTTCCATTCAGATCCTTACGGTATCTTTTTTTCTATCATATGAAGATCTTTTCTGAACACACACGCACATACATACGATTATATTTATATATACTGATTTAACTAGAATATAATTATCCGTTAATGTATCATGTTAACACTCTAGAACTTTTGTTTTACCCCTCCTACTTCATTCCCCGTGAATTATACCAAAGAAGTGTCTTCCAAACACAATGACTTTACTCACTACTCATTGAATGAAACTGAATGTTCATTACATGTTCAATTTCTACTCCACTCCCTATGTGTATGTGTGTAAGTGTATATACAATTCATGTGTGTCAATGTTGTCCTCTTTCGATTGCCATTTCGAAAATTTCGATTTACATCAGTTGTTTTCATTTTTATCTTTTTTGAAATTCCCAACATACTTATTTCCACTTGTATTAGTTTATCGAAAAGGGAGCAAGAGTGAGAAAAAGAGGGGGACACAAATGTGCGATGTGAAGTGGCATCTTTTAAGAATGACAGCCCCTCAGAAAACGATTTGAGAGCATAGAGTGCCGGGCGTATAAACATATATCTCGGGATTCTATTTATGTTTTATACGATATTACGTTGTTATTATACTATTATTATTACTATTATTATTACTACTGTCATATTTTCATGTTATATTTAATTTTCGCGTGTACATATATGTATACATACACAAATGAAAAGTTTGGGAAAAAACAGAATGATCATAAACTTGAATACATGTATGGAAAATGAATGAATATTACATAAAATTTAGGCAAAGGGAGAAGAAGAAATAGAATTTTTCTAACTTGAGTTACGCAATGACATGTGCGTTCATGAATAATAATATTCATACATTCATTATTGACAGGTTCTCATTCTCCTTTTCCCCTATTTCCATTTGTCCCAGTTTCTCCTCTTCATTACTGTATGATGAAAAAAAAAAACTATCTAATTTATTTATTAATTATTAAGCATTTAAATTTATTGATTTGTGATTAAAAATGAAAAACGGATAAAAAAGTGAAATTCATCTTATCACGGCAATATTTTATTTATCTTTATTTAACTCATTCATGTCTTCTTTTCTATATTCTGATTGAATCAAAATGATTTTCGATGTATGTATGTATATGTGTGTGTATTTTATTGCATGTATGACAATTTCCTGATCTGAAACTTTGTGGGCCCCCCGACGACTGATTCTATTTTCGACATGGGTATCTCCCGCAAAGTATCGAGACCGCTTACACGCACGTATCAATGAGAAACAATTATTTTTATTATGTTCCGTTTCTTTTATTGCATTCATCTCTTCACTTTCCACTGTGATTTAGACACGCCAATTATACAGAATCACTCTGCAATATTCGTGTGAAGAGAATAATAAATGTGTGTATGTGTTATGTGTCGTACAAGTGACGCATTTCAAATTGTGGCGTGTACATCTAACGATGCCTGCGTCCGGCTGCTGTGTGGTAGCAAACGCGCGAATGGTGACGGCAAAATCGTGCAAGATAGGTGAACTCGGGATGATTCACGAGAGTCGGAAATAGAACTAGAGAGCCATTCTCCCCTCAGGCAATTCTTACTCCCCATCTTCTTGATTCAAGCTCAGCCAGAAATTTTCGTTTAGTTATTTCATATAGTTACATACTTTACCAACCCATATATGTGTGCACATTTTATAATGAAGTGTTAAATACTGACGTTCAATCAATTTCACTTTCGCTACGTGTTCTCTTCAACGTCAACATGCAACGTTAAATATTTCAATGTGCTATTTGCCAAGTACACTTTCGAACTCTTGTGGATATTTTATCATCGCATATAGTTTGTAGCTCTCACTGTTTGAACATAAACGAGAAGGAGTCAAACACTTTGGCATCAACAACAAAAGAAATAAGTTGAAGAGGAAGATAATAGTTACATATGCAATTATTAATATGGATGTTGTAATTGTTGAATATCTGTATTTTCCCGTCTGATTTTTCGGAGTTTTTACGGATAAGTTGGTGGGGCCAGGCAAAGTCCGGTCTCTCTACCGCCGAGGTAAGTTGGTTACGTTATAATTATACACAGTAAGGGGACGATGCACCGTGACTCAAGACGTCGACCTCGATAAAACGCGACTGAGCGTCGTCACTGGCTCATTTGTAAATTTTGTATATACCATGAAAAACAGCAGATCTGTGATGAAAATACAAAGAAATGTTAGAAAGAAAATTAACGCCATCAAACGAAATCCTCAATCAGAGATCAATTGGAAATAATAATTTTTGTTTTACAGATACAAAATAAAATGAAAAATCCATGGGAACGTTGAGCAATAATCCACAAGAACATTCGTGCATAAGTGAAGGTTTTGCACGTCAAAGGGGTTGATGTAAAAGTTGGCGAGCAGCCGGGCGCCGTGGACGAAGACCAACAGAAGAAGTGAGAAGAGGATCAAGACTTGGCGACGAATATCTCGCCCGCGCCAAGATAAACTTAATGGTCCAAAGTAATTCGAGACTTCCGACAGTTGGGACGAGGGCTCCAGCCTCTTAGCCATTAACACTGCTACCGTTGCACAATTCTGATATCTATGGAAAAGGACTCAAAAGTACTCTCATGTACATTACGCCTGGTACGGACATTAGTTCCACTCCGGCAAAATTATTACCTACCGTCCGTCACTTTTAATCGTCACGTTCATATATATCCAAATTATTGAACATGAAATCAAGACACTCGCATATTTTGTTTGACAAAAATATTTTTATTGTATTCAATATGCAAAAGAAATAGAAGTAAGAAAAACGGATGTTAAATAAGATGCATCAATAATATCGCCATAATCATATAAATTTACAAAAAAATAATTAATAGTCTTACATTTCTACACGACCAATAATTGTCACTCACGTATTCCTGTAGCTTACTATGGTATTCATTTTATGTATTGATGTGGAGAATGATCTAAGCTGCACTTCTTGACTGTTTGCAATAAAAACTGGTTGGGTTTCGTCCCATTCATTTGGTATTCCACAGTTTGGTACAGTATAAGTTAATATATCAAAGGAACACAGGCAGTCCAGAAGCGGCAGAAAGCTTACAGTACCTATTAACGAATGGTAAATGATAAGTAAAAAATTATAATGGAATAAATGAATAAATAAATTGATTGAATAATCCGAATGCTTATGCGGTGCCAGGACAATACGACTAACTCAAAAATCACGTACAAAACGCTTGTGGCTTGTGCGGATTTTTCCTAATAAAATGAACTGATGTGGCATTCTTTTCACATTATATTCTCATTTGTGTTATATAATGGTGATACCATCGATGTACGAATAAACGCAAGAATAAATGACTTCATGCATTGTATTATCATACCAGTTATTTGTCTGATGACCTCACGAATTTCTTTCTGGATGGTTTGAGCGTCTTTGGTGCCAACTTCGGGTAAAGGTGGTAATGTTCCTTTATTACTATCCGTATCACTTTCAGATTTGCCTTCATATTCAACTCTAAAGTCCCATTTCTCTAGTACTTCTTTAGTATTTACATTAGTGATGACTAAAGTAACTTGCTCCACTTTGCGTTGAAGCAACCACTCTTCCACTTGACTAAGAACTGTGTTCAGAAAACTTTTGATTTTATCATCAGTTGACATCAATATAAACAAACCAAAATTTTCAGCAGGCTCGAATGTTTCTGGTGGATATATACCACGTTGATAAAGTATGCTGTTTATGCCATAATCTGAAAGCAGTCAATGAATTATATAAATAGGAATTATTAAGGATTAAATGAAAACATGAAATAAGGTGAAAAAACGAACGAGTGAGAATTAATTCGAAATATACTACAGAAGAAAATGCGATCGTTAATGAAAATATTCATACCTAAATATTTCTTCACCAATTCTGCTGAACCTTTCAATGTAATACACTTCGCCTTTTGTTGGGTTTCCATTGTTGAGGTTTGATTGAATGAAAATAGATAATTAAGATTATCTCACGTTACTTCTGCAATTATTCTGATGGTAGAAACAACAATCGAGAGATGTAGCGAATGAGTAGTTTACAGATGGATTTAGAGGTTATACGTTATAAGCGTATATTGTATTTCAAATATTTAAAGAAACGGTCGGTACCAAGCCTACAATCGCAATTGAATTGAGAACCAATGACGGTCGTACGATTTCATTTTTGGCGGCATAAAAGTGGCGCCAGTAATATCACTGGCCCTCTACAAGGCGCGAAGAAAACTCAATATTTCGAAGGAAAATGGAATCTGGAACAGATTCTGGAATATAGGATTCCTCCGCCAGATGACTCCCATATGACCGCTAAATTCAAAAATAAATTTCACTATCTTCGTAATTTAGTGAGACCTACTTCGTGAAAATCATCATTTGATAGCGTCGGGTGAATATTGAAGATGTTATTTCAATATTTTCTTATAATGTTACACATCTTACAACGATTATCGCAATTGAACATAATCACAACATTTCAACACGTTATCACCTCCTCAAATAACCGTTTCAAAATTTGCGGAAGTTTCACAGTTCGTTTCCCACTCTCGAATCCAATTTGCGCACTCAAAGGATAGACTTATGGACACCCGAAAAATATCCAATTCCACCAATCAGAAATCATCATACTGTGGTAGAGTGCGATGTTGTGATTGGTGGATGACTGTCGACATATTTGTCTGTTCCTCATTTCCCATTCATCTATATTGCATACCAGCCTTCACATTCCGTCAATTCGGACTGTTTAAGTTACATCCTAATTTACACGGACACATACTTTCACAGTTCCTTTGCCCGCGTCCATCATGGCATCCATAGAGGAATTGGCTGTTTCTGCTCTTGTATACGACTATTTACTGAAGAAAGATGCATCCCTTGCACAAGTGTTTCAAAAGAAAACACATGCGGTACGTATCCAAAGTCTTCATTTATTGTTCATTTCTCGAATATTATTCTATAACTTCATGACTATTGAAAAACGTGCGCGCCACATACCGCCGCGGCAAACCTTTATTACCACGTGGTGATGGCCGAACAATATTCGACGAATTTTCTTAATCCATTTCATTCAATCTGCTGATAAAAATCCTCATCGGAAATTTAAGCGCATAATTCAACGATGATTGTGAACTGGTACTAGAAATTTCACACAAATATTCACAACTACGTCGTAAATTTTAGATCGGCGATGAAATATCCCTGACATCCAAAACGTGGTCGATGGAGTTCAAGGCTATCATTCCTTATCGATTAACTTTTCTCTTCATTTTATTCTATTGTCTCTATTAGCTGCATTCTGGAAGGATCATGTTCAAAGAATCGTTTCATATCAATAACACTTATGACTTGATTGTTGTATGAAATTAATTGTTTAATCTTCATACCTCTTTTCCCATTGTAGCCCACATTGCCAAAGGGCTCACCAGGAATTCTTGAAGTCGTTCAATTCTACCAGAAGAGCTCGGCGAAAAAAGTAAACATCAAAGCAGCTGCTAAAGCCAATCAATCAGACTCTAGTACTTCCGAGAGTGATGACGATGAGACTCAGAAGAAACCACAAGTAAATGGTAAAACACCGGTTAAAGCAGTAGCGGCAAATAATAAGAAGGAATCATCAGATGATTCAAGTTCAGAAGAGGAAGTAGCTGCGAAGCCTACACCCAAAAAGCCAGCCGTTAAGGTAACACCTGTTAAAGCAAAGTCTAGTTCTGAAGACAGTTCATCAGAAGAGGAAGAAGAGAAACCTGCAGCGAAAAAACCTGCTGCGGCAGCACCTGCGAAAACTCCGGTTGATAAGAAAACAAATCAAAAGACACCGGCTAAAAAAGAATCGAGTTCGGAAGATAGTTCTTCAGAAGAAGAAGCTCCGAAAACCAACACGAAAACACCGGTAAAAGCTGCGCCAGTCGCCGTCCCGAAGAAAAAGCAGGAGTCAAGCTCAGACTCTGACTCGGACGATGATGATGAATCGAGAACAAAAGCAGTCTCTAAACCCGCCGTCAAACCATCAACAGCCAAAACTCCAGTAAAAAAAGAGTCAAGCTCAGATGATAGCAGTGATGAAGAAGAAGCCGCGGTTAAACCAGTAGTAGCTCGCAAAGCACCAGTACCAACACCGGAAAAAACAGCGAAAATTACACCGAAGAAAGCTGAATCGAGTGATTCTGATGATTCATCAGAGGATGAAAAACCGGCGGCAAAACCAGCAGTAACTAAGCCAACACCAACTAAAAAGGAATCGTCTAGTGAAGAAAGTAGCGATGAAGATGAACCACCAGCGAAGAAAGCGGCACCAATTACACCAGCTGCGCAAAAGAAAGCTGTTCCAACACCAGCAGTGAAAAAAACCGAGGAATCTAGCAGTGAAGACAGTAGCGACGAAGAAGAGCCACCAAAGAAAGCTGTGGCCAAAGTTACACCGGTCAAACCGGCAGTGAAAGCGGCCGAGTCCTCAAGCGAAGAATCGGATGATTCTGAAGATGAGGCACCTAAACCAACACCAGCCAAACCAGCTGCAGTGAAACCAGCGAAGGCAGCGAAGGAATCATCGAGTGACGATTCCTCATCGGAAGAAGAGAAGCCTAAAGCGAAAGCCAAGGCGGCGACGCCTGTTGTTAAGTCTCCAAGTAAAAAGGCTGAACCTGAGTCTGAGGAATCCTCTGATGAAGATGATGAAGAACAATCTGCGAAAGTAGTTACAGGTGGTAAGAGGAAACACGAAACCATTGAGGAATCAGGAAAGAAAAAGAAGAATAAAAACAATGAAGACGAATCCTCAACGCCAGCAAAAGTAGCCAAGACAAATAACTACAATAATTTCGTCAAGAGTAGTCATAATGATTTGAATGGCGAGAAGGTAATTATGTGATTCTATTTACTTTATTTTGAAAATGACGTGAGGGGAGAGAGAAAATTCGTTGGGAAAGCATTGATCATATAAAATATCCCGCTCTTCTTCAGTCGCATCAAAATACACCTTTCCGACGTGTAAAAGACGATGAAATTGAGGTGTCTCCACTCTTGGCAAACAATTCATTCGAAGCAAAGGTAAAAATAAAAAAATCATTTACACATGTGTGTGATGGAAAGAAAAGCAAGGAACGCAGGTCACTCACTGCTTCGTGAAAGTTTCGCGACTAGTTTTTCATGTAGAGCGGGCAAAAAATATTACGATGAATGCTTTTTCTTCAATGAAACAACAACGAAAAACAGAAAGAAAGTGTCTCATGACATTATTTCCTTCAGAAATCGTAAATGTTATCTTCACTCACGGCACGATGATTGACCTGCTGTTTTCCTTCCTTTTTTTCTAGGCGGACGAGGAAGGAGAGTCGAATGACTTCAAAAAACACGGTGGTGGTGATCGTGGACGAGGTGGATTTAACAGAGGATCAGGAAGAGGCGAATTCGGTTCCCGAGGTGGATTCAGAGGTGGTCGCGGAGGCAGAGGAGGGCGCGGTGGCGGCGGATTTGAGAGAGGTGGCGGTCGTGGAGGATTTGACAGAGGTGGCGGTCGCGGAGGATCTGACAGAGGCGGCCGAGGTGGATTCCGAGGAGGACGTGGCGGATTTGATAACAGAAAATCGTGGGATAATAATGAAGGCCGTGGTGGATTCAGAAAATCGTTTGGCGATGGTGAAAGAGGAGGTGGACGCGGTGGTTTCCGAGGCGGCAGGAATTCATTCGGTGGACAAGATAAAAATAACAGCTCATTCGATTCAACACCAAAGCAAAACAAAAAAATCACATTCGACGATTGAATCACTCGTTGATCTAATTCGAATTACATATTCTGCTTCGATTCGACTCCTCTCGTTACTGCTAGAACGAACACACACATGATTTAAGCATATAGTCAGCTAAGCGTTTCTCGTCATGAATCTATTCATTAATCATCATATTTCTCCCTCACAGAAAGGTGCGCGTGGATCATGGGGTGAAAAAGCCAATTTCGATTTAAAGCATACGCGAGGTAAATCATTCAGACATGAAAAAACGAAAAAGAAACGTGGCAGTTATCGAGGTGGACAGATCGACATGTCTGTCAATTCCATTAGGTTTGATGATTAAAATCATTTTTAGGTAACACTAATTGTCATTATAATTGTTTCATTTTACTATAATCAGTCAGATTGATAGTAATCATCACTTCCTCCTTCATTATTGACAAGCATGAGATGTTTCATAAGTAAACGAAAAATCACACATACTGAAACATTGGATATATTTTTGCAGTAATCTGTGTGAATGAGCATCAATCGAATCACACTGAAACTGAAGCAATTGCTAAAGCTTCACCGTCAATTTTTACAAATGTCTTTTCTAGCTCACACACGAGCTAGTTATATATGAAATATGACCAGAAAATGTTTCCTTATTATATGTATTATAAATTCAGTAGTTTTAACGTAATACAGAAAGATATTTGCGTGAAACTATTAAATCGTTATATTTTTTTTTATCATTAAGAATTAAGCTACACGACTAAATAAACAATTCGATATGAATAATTGAATATGACTTGCAACAAAATAAGGGTATAAAACAATAAATGAAACTGAAAACACCGAAGATTGAATGAGTGTATTGTCATATTATTTCATCAACTCAATGGAGCATATCTATTTATGTAAGTTGGATAGAATGGGAAAAAAAGAGAAAAATACCTTGTCGATCTATTGGATGAGTTGATTCTCCTCCTCTTTTTCTCTTTTGCTCCCTCTTTCTCATCCTCTATCCTTTACTGCACGCTCCTTTTCGGTTTTTCCATCGCTCGTTGAGGAACCAACCGCAATATTCTCTTGCTCACGGTCGATTCTACAGTCAACCTCTGAGCATCCACCTGCACAGACGGAGGTGCTCGACCTCACGACATCCGGTGTAGTGACATGAACGGCCTTTTGTGAATTTTGTATATTCTTCTAATGTTCATCTACTCCTGAGTTCGTTTTCCAAAGCCAGAATCATATACGGACTAAATTTCCAATCGCGTGCAAAATTAAATTTTACTGTTTCTTCCTTTACGGACAATTATAATTCACAAGTAAAATGTTTTCATGTTCAACGGTGAGTTCAATTCAATTGATTGATATTATTTTTGTTAATTATCTGGGAAAATGTATGAATTTTATGAATAGATTGTTAATGTTATTTACGTTTGATGGAATGAATGAATGGCCAGCGAAATCAGGAAGAAAGTTTATGCACAATGTGTGCGGGTATCTGTTATTCAGTGGAATTTGAAGAATGCGGAGGCAAACAATCGGCGCGGTTTACCAGAGATTAACTCAAGAGGGTGTAAATTGCCTTCTATAATGTGATAATATCCCTTGACATGCGTGACTATTTGTAATATTGAATGGTGATGATCACGAAGCTCAACCGCACTAAATACAAATATGAATAATAAAGCGTTAAATATATTTTAAACATATTACCGTTAAAGATGAATGGACACGCGATGAAACGTTTATTCAAGTGGGTATAATCGCCTATATACAGTCGTACCGTTACTCGTTTTACTTATGTACGAACCACGTGAGAAGAAATAAAGAAAATACAGAATAGCCATAGGAGGGTGGGACCTTACACGGCTATTCCTCTGAAATTATCTTCGGTTGTTTTGAGTGATATGAATATTGAATGTTTGAATTGCAGGTGCAGTATTTATTTAGGTTCCTGATTTTTGTTTTGGTATGCAATTGGTGCTCCGCTAAAACTCCCCAAAAATGTACGGGTGATGGTCTTGGACTGAAATATGTTTGGGGCGATGCTCTGAATGATCCTGCTGATTGTATTGGGCCTAACAACATGCCATATCCGTCGTAAGTATAAAATCTATAGCTAATAGTTTCAGTACTACTATGCGATTGAAAATTGATCGAACATGGAGCATAGTTTGAAGTAAAATGTATAATAATCATGATAGATGATTGATAATATATGACCCTGAAATGATGGATGCAGAAAATGATTCTGGTTGCAAAATAACAATTCTGAATACAAAAAATTACGACTAAACCATGGTACCATCTGAATCCAATATTTATATGATGTACAGTTCTTTCTTTGATTCGATTGCAATTTACTTTCACAAATTCACAAGTTTCATTATCATCCACAACGGTATCCCGACACATTTTTAAATCTGTGCCTAGAATTGGATACATTGTTCGCACCAACTCAAGCACCTGGTCGATTTCGAAACACATTGCATATTTTTTGAATGAATTCGGTTCCTCAATTATACACACAATCAATAAATATTTGAGATGACGAAACGCATTTAATCAAGATTCAAACATGTATCCATTGCAGGGCGGCAATTTCAAGGAGTTTCAAAAATCTTTGGAGCGGAAGCAACCGATCGGGACGAATGTATAATCAAAACCATGTCATAGATCCTGAGTTGACACGCCAAACTCTACTGCACAATTATAAAATTTCTCAAGGCGATTATACCATGACTAATTCGCGGAACGGTGAGTCAATATCACCACATGATACATGAATATTTATATATTCTACCTATATCTTCGAGGGTATAACGGTATTGCCAAATAACAAAACTTCATCCAAGATCTGAAGGAAATGATGCCATAGGCACCCTGATATTATTCAAGCGATACAGTTATCAAGCTTGACTGGATGCAACCGCTTGGCATAACGGGACGTATAACATTGGAAAACACAATCTTTGATGTGTACCACCCTCGTTACGAACTGAATAATCCAATTTATTGAAACCTACCGTAATTGCGTATAACGATGACTCAATCACACACATTAATCTAATGATTATTTCCAGGACGAAGCTTCACTCCAAAGGAAACGTGTGGCACACCAGCAAGGCTGTGCAAAACCCGCTACAATACCACTGCGCCCATGTATGGGGTCAGTCTGACAAGCGGACAACCAGTCACAATTGTGCAAAAATTCCCCGACCTACTCCAGCAAGTTGTCTTCGAGGTTTGCGAGTAAGTTTGCGGTAGCACGTCCTACTTTATCTGACTTTGGCGAGAAAGAGGAAGCGACGAGTGCTCTTCTACTCATATATTCATCAATTCGTGCAGTCACTTATTCTTCTGAAATTGTCTTTCATTAATTATTTATCATTCATTCATTTTGTAGATCAAAGGAGTGTGATGTAGTACATGGTGAGTGTACTCAAACATACGTGCCTTATTTATTCCTGGTGATTCCACTTGGTCCTGTTACACTCACCGGTCAAGATTACGTTCTCGTTGAGAGCGGTTGTGTTTGCAAGCCCAAACATTCATTGATGACAAGTGTCTCTGACGCGCCCTTAGTACCCCACGTGTAAAATATATTTATTATAACAATCACAATTCAATTTGCGACAACATTATATGATGGCTATTTATATTTATATATTGACGATGAACTTTGTCTTTCTGTGAAAGACAACATTCATTCATTTCGAATTATTATTCAACTCTATCATCTCTCGTTTCATTGCAGCACATTCCTTGGAGCCTTCTTTCTCACCATCATTTCAATTATTTTTATTTCTGTTTTTCATATAATCATTTTTTTTATCTTCTTTTTTATTTCCCACTCTATTTCTGGGTCGTTATTGCGCGGTTCTTGACCCAAAGAATTATCATGAATATAACACACAACCGACGGTTGTATATTTCCCACACTCAATTCTCCACTCCTCAAATCGTTTCGTTCGCGACTTGGTAACGGTCCTTCCGAAGAAAATTGCAATGACTCGTTAGAGAAAGAGAGAATAGATATAAATAAAGATGATTGGGGTCCATTGGCAATCAACTACTCATGGTCGCGTAGGAAAAAACTTGAGAAATGAAGAACAAGGGACATATAAATAAATAGTGGAAATAAACAGATAATAGCCAAGGGAGCGGTACAATTATTGTGGATTGTTCAGCCTAAACGACGAAGTAAGAATATATGAAAAGGAGGAGTCCTCAAGTGCATTCCCAATGCGAAGAATGTGATGCTGAAGAATTTCAATGATTTGGATTGTGAAGTATAAATGGAGATAGCACGCGGTCGAATGTGTATATATGGTATGTACGCCACTGGCCCGCTTATTCGAAAACCGGACTCGCGAGACGCGAGGAGTGAGGGACCGTTGGGTTACACCTTTTTGAAATAGTGAGAGAGGACCAAGAATGATGGAGGATAAACGAGATGGTTGAATTGATGAAATGTTTTTTGGCTGTATGATTTGAGAAGATGGATGCTTTGATGCGGACAAAGTTGTTTGATACCCGAATGTGCACCAGGGCATCATGTAGATACTGAACAACAAAATATATTAAACGGATTGGAATTGACGCAAGTTGACCCAATGTATCGCATATGTACTATGAATTCCAATGAGTGTAGCAAACCGTTATTTCTTTACGGGATCGTTCACCTTGATTCACTCAGTGATCTGATTTCTGTGAATCATCCATACAAAATCGTCATCATAAACAGACACACACGCGCGCACACATACAGATGAACCTTTTTTTGTTATTAAACGTTTATAATTGTACGTATATAAAGTATTCATACACATATAGAGATTATTTTCTACTTCTATTTTCTTGTAAGTATATTTATTTTTCATCTCTTGAAAAAACATAGATCCTCACTCTCTCTTTCTCTCGCGATAAGTGGTACTTGCAAATTAAACGGATAACGTGCAAATGCCGCAAGAATTGTCTATATCCAAACATGTTTTATTTCTTTTCGTTCGGTTCATACTGACCGGTAGCAATAATTAATTCCACAACAAGTCACATGGGAACTTCTGGATTTTATACACTCAACATGTTGACTCAATTCTTTTGTGTTTCATAATTGTGTGAGAATTTATATTATGTCGTCAATTATATAGATATTTCGAAACCGTTAATAATTTTTATAATAATGATAGCACTTTGTATGGCGACGCGATAATTGTAAACATGATGAAAGAATCAAGTTTGCAATTAGACATTTGAATCAACAAAGAAAGAAAATGAAAATTCAGAGAAGAGGCAGAAAATTTAATAGACAGACGATTTGGATATGAAAGTAAAAGTAAAAAATACAAATACACAATAATACATTGCAACTATAAGCTGTTATTCTCTACTCATATAATAGATTTATTTTCAAATAAAAATTCATCGATTGATTTAGTATTCTTTTTTTTCTTTCTCACATACTAATTTTTCTTATACACGCGCAAAAAATATACGAATAAATAAAACATAGTACAAATACTAATATATATTCTCATATCAAATATTTAACGTTAATAATAACGGCGATTGTGTTGATTTTTTAAATCAACAAAAAAGAAAGAAATAAATTGATGACTTCTTTTCCGAGACTGCTCCATCATAACTGATGATACTACAACAATCTCTGCCGTATGTCATTCCAAGTTGTTTGAACAATAATAAATCTATATCATGATTAATATTATAAATGGGATACATATATAGATAACGATCGAAATATGGTCAAAATGCAACAATGAAACAATCGCGTGACATAACGAATACGCAATAAAACTGCGCTGACAAGCTCAATGATTTGTATCAATAACGACAATGATGAACGACAAAAGGGAGAAATTATTAATACAAGCCTCGCGTTTACATTACTACTAACATAATTACATCTTTGGAAAGGTAATGAAAGGCGATTATATTGTAGAGGGACTACTGGCTTGTCGATTAAACCAATTCGACATTTGAAGTGACGGAAATTCACTATCTTTCCTTACCGTCCCAAGTAATTGCTCATTGGCCATATTTTGACACATCAAAATAATATGATTCTCATGATGTATATGTTCACCACACGTGCGGACGTGTATGCTCGCACCAGACTAGAATGACTTTTGCAAATACAGATACTTTATAATAGTAGCTAATTGAATACCTGGCGTATGGCTGAATATTCGGGCGAGAAAGCATCAACTCAACACCCGCGTTCAGTAACAAAAAAATTAAATATAACATGGCAACAAGTTTTCATGGTAAAACAAAGAATGCTGTGATATATGATTAACAATGAATTAAACACGAAGCAAAAATTATTCGCGTGTCATCGAATGAATAAATGGAACATGGATACATCTACATGATTGTATACGTACACGTGAAAATGATATTGATCAATATATGCTCACTTCATACATTTATAACTTATGGTAATTAATATATTATCAACTGACAAATATATATTACTCCTCGTATTCTTTTGCTTCACTCACGATTCGCACAAAATTCATACCATCATCTTAACGTACAATTTCTCCTCCTGTTTTCACAACTACTCTTCTATTTTTAATCATAATTATCAAATAACAAAATGAAAATCCATAAAGTTGAAAAGACTATTTACAATGTGATTAGAAACATGAATACTGCAAACATTCACGCGCACATACTGATACACCGATGATTTCTTTTATAGAGGAGGAAAAAAATGTTCTTGGTATCCAGACTAAAAATATGATTTTGCGTTCGTATATCAATATGAACACCGTCCAGTTCTAGTCGAAAATAATGTCTGACGTATTTCTCCTTGATTACATGTCTTGTTCAGGAATCAATTGTCACTCTCTGCATAATCATCGCTATCGCCACTATCATAATTTTGACAATTTGTATGTAGACGTTTATCATCATTGATCGCATAATCCTTAGAGTAGCACTCTCGTGATTTATTACGTGCACTCAACTCGTCGGACATACACTCCGAGTTGGTAGGAAAACCATCTTCTTCCATTCCGGTTTCATACATCCTGCAGCGAATATTAAATTTAACATTATTAAACATCGACAATTTTCTCAACACTATTTCTACAAAAATAAGTATTGAAAAAAGACAAAAATACTCACATCTGATCACTCTGCTCATTTCCGCTCTCTTCAGCAACCAACAATTCATACTCGTCTGCTGCAAACCGATCCCAATCGGAGAGCTATGGAGAACAAAAAAATATAAATAACCACAAATTATAACCGCAATACAGGACGTAATTATCTTTAATAAAAAAAATTCCCCCGGAGTCTGGATTTATGTCTATTTATGTAATAATTTACCTCGTGACCGTCAGCATCATGATCTCTCGTTGAGGCAAACGGATCACGCTGTTCATGATCGAGATATTTCTCAAGATTGAAGAATGTATCGAAGAATATTGAAATCATTTTGCACCTCTTCAGATCGCTCAATGATATCTTCCCGGATATCGACGGCTTAATCATATCCAGCATCTAGCAACAACATTAGACAACATTTGATTGAAGTCTAAGCAGATTATCAATTATCACAACATGAATAATTTTGATCAGATTAATTACTTGGCAGAGACAATCCTCAAATGGTAATGTCTCCATTCCAATAGCTTCCATACGATGCAATTGTTCTTCGTAGAAATACTCGAGTTCATACATGGATAAATAACCATCACCGTCCAAATCCATGCATCTATTTGAATGAGAAAATAAATTGATCAAAATATTACATTCATCCCAATTACAAATGATTACTCAAACTGCAAGACCAAACCAGAAGTTGCATGCAACATTCCGGCTCCTACTTCCAATATGGCTAAATACGTCATAATACTCTTTCATCACATTCGTTTTAAATTGATATGTACTAACTAATTAATATTGAAAAATTCTGAGGTTCTAAATAGCTCATACTTGAACCCAGGTTTAGTTAAGTCACACTCGTTTACTCTAAAAGATCCTGCTTTCTCAGTTGTTACGTGATGAGAAAGTAGATATAAAAAAATGACTGGAAATAAATTTTGGATGAAATTAGGAAATTGCTACCTGAACCAATATTCAATGGCAGTGGGATGATTTTTGTCTTCTTCACTGAGAAGAAACCACACAAATTCTGTGTAGCTCATTTTATCTGTACGGTGTGCACCACCACCATTTTTAACTCCACCTCTTGTTACAGCACCGCTGAATATTCTCTCTATGAGCCGAGTAGACAGTGCTGAAAAAACACAGAATATTTTGTCTCAACTTCCATCGACTTGAGTAAACGATCAATTGGTTTGCAGATATGCCAGAAGAGTTAAAAATAAATCAATAATAAGAAACTCACCATGATCATTGTGTCTCGTCAAATCCAATTTATCAATAAACAAATCGTGATCTCGATCAAGTTCCCAGAATTTACAATATATTACGTAAAAGTGTTCGTAACTAAAATAGGATGTAACTTGATTTATATCCTCTTCGTGTTCTAAAATTCCAATGATTGTTAATAAATTGCTTCGTCGCAATTCTACATTAGAGATCTTTCCGCTCCAACTGCGATTGACACAGTAAAATATTCTTGCAATCACTGTATGAACATAACGTGAATGAAATTCCGTTGCTTCTTTGAGAAATGTTAGACCCGGATGAGTGTCAACTACATCCTGTACGAGAGAAACCAGATCCTCAGGTAATATATAATTCCTCATACCACGTGTAGTTATTCTAATAAATTTACTCGCGATATCATGATGTGTTTTATTGATGCTGCAATGAAAAAAAAACTTATGAAATATTAATCTATCATAAAGTAGAACGAAACTATGAAAATCTAAAACAAGGGAATTTTTACTCTATCCAAAACTCGAGGAAGGTTTTCATCTCGACGCAGGCATCTTTATCACCATCTGCTGCCAAGAATAATGGAACTTTCCAATAAAGTGGTAAATCACATGCTTTGACGATTATATGAAATTGTGAACGCGAAGCACGATGACCCGGAAGACTCTCGAATGCTTTAGTTATCTTGGCAATTGTGGCTTCCAATTGCACTGGTGGTGTAGGCTTTCCACCAGGGAAATAAAATCTGCAATGCGTGAAAGAACGGGTGAGAATAATCATTCATTTATTAGTAAAAAGAAAAACGTATTGGTATGGAATACGTGAAAAATATGTTTTCCCTGCTATTTTACATTTATGAATAAGTTAATGAAAATCACCTTGGTATGCGGACATTTTTATTAGCTTTGATATGCCTCTGAAGCGTGGTGTGTGGTGGTAATGCTCGTGATTGTTGTTGCTGAATCCGTTCACGTACGTAAGACTGTGGTCGAGATGAATCAGTGTTATTGAAACTGAATCGCGATGAACCTGTTGCAGGTTGTCGGGGACCACGTTTATCGAGTAGAAGTTCACTTGGACATTTTTCGAATATCAGAACGCGTTCAGCAACTGACCCGCGAGTAAGAAATGGTCTCACAGGATTTACATTGTTTCCTGCAGCTGTTGAAGTATCGATAGCAGCTGCTGCTGCTGCTGCAGCACGTATATGCTGTTTCTGTTGACTCGTCAATTCCGGATGTGGCACTTGATCAATTCGTGGTCTTGGTGAAGTTATTCGTGGACCCCATCGTGAATTGACCACTTGAGCCTCACGTTCCTCTTTCAATTCCGGTGGCTTCTCAGGCTTCTCAAGTTTCTCTACTGAACTTGCGGTCTTCCTCTCGTCAATTCGCTGATGGATTTGTTGAAAAAAATGTGATGTTCGTTCAAGAACGGCACCATTGGCTGTTAATTTCGGTTTTTCTTTCAAGATTGCTGGCTTTTGTCTCGTACGTACTATTGGTGAGCTCAAATCTTCACCAATAACCGCCCCAGTTTTCAAAGCATTAATAAGCCGCTCCTCTTCACGCGCCACTTCATCTAAATACGACGACACAACATTAACTTTTGCTGCATTGACACGTGTAGTGGGTGTAGACTCAGTGAATAATTTATTTTTTAATGGCCATGTCGTTAGCCCAGAATTTTGGTTCGACCTAGATAAATCAATATTATTTGGCGATGATGAATTAGCAATTAATACGCTCAGTGGACGTTTTGATTGATTTCCGGCTGTGGTTGTAGGCAAGTCTGCTGGTAAAATTGTCTCGATGGTGTCACCCAAAAATGATGATGATGACGATGATGATGATGGTGATGCCAATGGCGAAGACAATGATGATTTGTTTACAGCTATTTTTGGTCGAGTCTGTAGTTGAGATTTCGTTGAATTATGAATTACTGAGTTACGTTCAAATTTTTCCAATGCAAACTGTATTGACGATGGTAAATTTTTTGTCAAGTATGACGATCGTTGTCTCGCTTTATCTTCTACAACAAAATTATTTACCAATTTCTCCAAACTATTATTGTTATCAAGCCGCGGTGGCGGCGGATGATATGACTGTCCACCATCACCAACTCCAAGAATGTTTTCTAGTGGTTCCACCAGTTTCTTAGCATTAGTATTTGAATTTGGTGACATTGTTGGCGTCAATGCACTGCCAAATTTATCAGCAGCAGTGGCATTACTATGACAGTTGAGTATCTCTGTTGGCGCCAACCCACGGCTCTTCCACGTTTGATAAATAGCCTCAGCGTGATCGCTTATTTGTTTTGCTATTGCTGCAATATCTTCATCACCAGTGGATTCACCCGGAAACTTTTGTCGCAATTCATGTTTTGCGGTCGCGGCCATTGTTTCCTTTTTCCTTTCTTATACATACGTGAGCTTTTTGCCTTAATTAATTTCAATTTGGCTTATATACTCCTTATTCCGATATGTGGTAGTAGCAATAGTAGAAGTAGAGATAGTTAAAGCAGTAGCTTTTGCAGCATCACCATCAACACTGGCAACAGCAATGAGACATGCTCGCCAGTTACTCCACGATGACGAGGGCAACGTATACGACAATAACACATTCATTGTCCAGTATGTCTGTATATAGAAGAGTGGGTGTACGTTTTTTTTCACCAAGAGCGTACAACCGTCACTGGATTTACCTCTATCCAGTTTGCATCATTATTCATAGTGTCTCTGCTTCCTCCATCCACCTATATCAATGTTATCTGAAAAATAATAATATATATTTTACAATACATTTATTTTCTTTTTCTTTTCTCTTTTTCCTACATCATCACCATGCCACGTTGTCTTTCACTCACTCTCTTCCTCTACCTTCCTCTCTCACACACTCCCTCTTTAGCTACAGAATGCGCGAGAGAGCACAACTAAAAATAGTACTCGGCATATTCGTTGAAGTATCGTGCGAACACAACTAGTAGAATTACTGCAGCAATGCGACAGTTTACATCATTCATTGTTTTTTTTTCTTTCATTTGTGCATACGTTCCATTAATTCATCCTTCATTTGCACTCAGAGCTGCGCTCACCCCTCCGATTTTTTGATGTAAAGAATCAACTACCATTCTCATTATCATTTAAATGTATACGAGCGATGACGATTTTTTTTTTGCTATTTACCGGCTCGATCCACTCATACACGTGTGTGTCTGTATACATTCGGTATATAGTAAATATAATCGAGAGGAAACTCGTGTCCACGGGTCAGACTTATTTCTGGACCAGGCGACAGTCTCAAAGCTATCGTATTTTATTATTTTCATGATTATAATTCTTGTTATAATCTACGCATTATATACTCGAAACTTTTACAGTCAATTTAACATGAAAATTTTGAGAAACGCAACAATTTCACATAAATTGAATGAAATGTATGTTATTTCATTTATTAGGAAATAAAGGCATAGAAGGTAAGGACAATAATTCATTGACATTCTCACAGCATAAATATGTGGGATTTTCACAAGCATGCAGCACATTAAGAGTAACACACCGGAGTTTGTGTGGGCTGGCATAGAATAATACTGAGTTTTATATCTCCATTCGTTGCAGTATTACGAAATACATTATAAATATGAATAAATATTAAACAACGTTAGCCATGGTGAATTTTATCAGAAAGAAAGAGAAAAAGGAAGAAGAGAAATATAATTCTGTTGGTCACAAACAAATATGCATATTATGTCATATATGCATATATGTATGAATTTAGTACTTGTCATTCAATAAATTATATGTGAGATAGTGAAAAAGCAACCAATTGAATTTCCTTTCTCCGTGTGTACGTTTGTATATACCACACCGTTATTATGAAGCCGCGTGTTTTAAATCACATTGACTATATTCTCTCGGCAAACTTCGTTCAATGTCGCACGTACTCGCCAACATCTAAGAATAAAACCACGGGGCCCGCCGTATTTGGCAATGCACGAGACACACGTTTGTAAAGTGCCTATGGGCACTCAGTGATAAAAAAGTCAACAACATTGGTTTTATCCCATGCAACATAGGTCCACATTATGAAATTTCATCACAACTTCTTGCACACTCTCACTCAATACCATATAATACGTAAACGTTTATGGAACTCTCACGTAACATCAACAATTCATAACTATAGTTGGAAACACAAATGTGTGAGCGTGTATTTCCTTTTTTTTTCAATTTTATATGGCCACTGGAGAACAATACTTTAAGTAACATTGACAAACGTACTGGAGGGAGTGGCACAACAGTCATCGATCGATTGTCATTAGTTGCATTTGTATATAAAACATTATCTCGTCTTGGTTGGGAAGCCAAGTTTTATTCTTTTATATAACAAACAAATAACTTCGGTAGCGAAGGAGCGTATGAGGGAGCGAATGAGACATGTATTGGATCAATAGTCTCCTATATCACATAATCTAAGCGCTGTGATGAGATGCTAAGACATGGGATACATTCCCACACGCGTTTCTGCTTTCGATATTTGTTGGCCCTATGTTATACATGTTGGTTGTCATCAAATCAATACGTAACAGATATATGAATTAGAAGAGCTGTCACGCTCACAAGTATACAAAAATGGCCTGACAATACATCACGTAGATATTCCTTAAAAGAGTTGGTTGTGATGAAAAGCGGATTTGCATTCGCATACGTTGAGAACATAGAAGTAGAATTGTTTGTTGTTGAAAGCCGGGAGAATATAATTGAATACGGTCCCATTATTTTTCACATAATTATGCTTAATTTTATGTGCTTGTTGTCTAATAAGAGAAGAATTGTAAGAACAACTTTGGAATTGTGGACTCGAATATTCCTGGTAAAGAAATGAAGAATTTTAGTGCATTCTTCATTGGTTGCTCACGATGATTAATGTACTTTTGATAATGATATTCCTGGAGAATCGGAGGTACTGATTGTATTGACGTTCATCATTATCAAATCCATTAGCATATCATTTGAGATTATTCAGCGTTTTATTGTCAGAAACTTTATATGAATTTTTATGTCGCATATCGGTTCGAACACATCACGAACCTGGCAGCAGTCTAGAAGTTACAACTGTAAAACCACCCGCATTCTCAAGGTGCCGGAGAGCACATTACTAATTCAATTCCTCTGGCAGAATTCGTCGATAAACTCGACTTTCTTCAAAAATAATACAAAATATTTTCAGAAAACCATATAAAAATCGAAACTTTCGAATTTCCGTCTATAATGATATCATCTTGGTGATAAAGAGATAATTTAACCTTCGGGCTTCAATTTCTCTAATTCTATGACGGAAACCAACCGAATAAATTCATCCAACGTATTCAATAGCATTTTGGATTAAAGTTCCAAGTATAGTATTTGGACAACGAAGCTCACCGACGTTTTCCGTTAACAAACGAGAGGGAGTTTCAGTGGAACACAGATTTTGGACCTTTGCCAAGTTTATCAAAACTCTATCATATCAATCTGTTCCCTTCATCCCTCTCAACATCGAACACTTAAAGCACTGAGCATATCGTATGCCAGACCGAACGAAGGCTTATACTACTCGATACGAAATTACACTTCGAATAATGAATAATTATGTGAATGTATACAATAGAGAACTCTAAATATTCGGATCAACAAATAAAGTTGTCATAGAAATAAAATCAATTCATACACAATCCTTGTGAAAGGCCTCATCGAATAAATATTTAATGAACGCATAGATCCCATAGCGAATATGGAAAAAATGCTAATGAACCGAAAACGAGTTCATGTTATTAATTATACAACTAGAACTAGTTTTCATTTTTCTCCTCACCACTATCACAAAAACATATCTTGTGTGCTCAGCGAATAAAAATCGATTGTAGATGGTGTAGTGTATAGTTGTGGTTTTGAAGCCTTGAGATGTTGGATTCGCTGACTAGATACATTTTTATATAGCCACAATTCTCATGCACACATCCAAATATACACATTCACATCCAATCGAACCATATATATCCATAAATGATATACTTAGAAATGTGTATTAACGAAATAGAAGAATGCCTATGAAAAAAGAAAAAGAATTATAAACAATAATCGTGATTGAATGAATGAATGACTGAATGAATAATTCAATAGATTAAACACTTATGCAAGAAACGGACATAGAATATTTATATGAACAACTCACCCACTATCATTCCATAATTGTTGAGTCAAAATTAAATGATAAACACACGTAGCATTAATGCTCAATAGAAGAAATTATGTTGCCACCGTATCCAACATTGCTTGGATATTTTTCCGAACTCTTACTTTCTTTCTATTCGTTTCTTCATTAACGAAATATCGATGAAACAGTCTCTGAAACTACCAAGTAACTCGGTGGATAGTCACAGTAGATGCTTGAAAATGAAATGTTTGCTGCACAAGTTAATGAATTAAATGTACGAGAAACACTAGTAGATATGTTGAAAAAATATTTTGGAGGTGAGACAAAGAGATGAAAAGGAAATACAGAGAAAATAAAAGAAAAAATAAATTCTGTTGATGAAACTTTGTGAGTGAAATTGTGTATTTAATACACAGGAGTAAGATAAAGAGAAAAAATCGACAAACGTAACCGTATCTCTACAAACGACACACCGTCACTGGATGAAAATGATTAGTAAACTGCACTATAATGGCTGCGCAGGAGCTTCAGTGTGTACGTTGTCGTATGTATATGTAGATAGTGAAGCAGCTACGGGGAGAAAGGGACGAGAACTTGGATGAAAACTTGTCGTCAGAGTGTGGTAGTAGATTCTAGTAGTGCGACAATGCGGCTATTTTTGATGGTGCGTGTTGAGCTTCATGATTGGTTGAACTCAATACGCGCGCCACATATGATTTTCCTGACACGCTGACATCAATAAATAAATTTTGGCAAGTTGAAGATGAACTGGATATAAAAGGATTTATTCGTGAATCTATCGTCTTCGTTTTTGCATTCATGTATGGTTGTTTGTGAATGTTTCACTTTGAATGCTCATTATCCTAAATTACTCAAAATTACTGTGATCGCATTGTCATATGTGAAAGGTCTCTGAGATTAAATTGAAAGGTAAAGATCGAGCATCGAGATGAAAATGCTCGTTTCAAGTCACAATTGTAATGGTGATGGGCTTCGACATTAGTAATTCCACGTTTTCTTGATAACTGGTGGGTGTCACGAATGAATGAGAATATACGCGTATAGAAAAGTGAGAATGTCGTTTGAGACTGCCAATAAAGTCGCAAATACACTTCTAGAATTATGACTTCTCATGCAATGAGCAAAGGTCATTGTATATTATTCCGATTCCAGATGACATTTCACGTACACCAGTCGCTTATTCTTCATTATCCCTGGATAGAGAAATATCTCCAATTAAATAAAATTCATCTATAACACCGTATCATCTAAAATTCAACACTCCTGGCTCATTAATATTGACCGAAAGGTAGATTTGACCGATTCTTAATTCCTTTTTTCCTATCTCATATCAAAATCGGGAGAGTTATACCAGGCATTGCATATGATTCTTTTCTCTCTCAACATACGTATTATTTTATAAGTTTATGGAAAAAATTCATTTGTACATTTAAAATTTATCAATCAATTGTAAGATATGTTGCTGCTCCAATTCCCTCCATTCCAAATCTCCTGCATCACCCAAATTCCCGGCGTATTCTGTGGAATGGCGATTAATAGTTTCAAGTTCATGTGTATGTAAGAAGTTGATTGATTATGTAGTGATGATAACAAGGTTGAACTCACCTCTCATGATGTGCCGAATTGTTTTGAGTGACGCTCGCCTTTGCGCCAATATTCTTGTGACACGTTGTTTCACAGCTGGCGGACATCCAGCGCATGCTTCTAACAATACATAATCGATTAATTGTAGAATAAATAATCCACCGTCAAGCCGTTTCAAATAAGATTCCTCTTCATCGTCGTCTTCCTGCAAAAATAATTTCATTGTTGGAGATTGACTTTGAACGTTTGTGTCATGAGTTATTTATATGTAATTATTATTATCATCAAGTTGGTTCTATCATGCAATAAAATATTGAAAAGGAATTGTACTATCTGGTTCGAATCTTTTCAATCATTCTTCCGATTGGCTACAAATTAGCTGCAAAATTTAATCCCGAAATATAGGCATCACTCCATCTATATAGTGAAATCCGGAGATACCAATGGTAAATTGCAATCATAACTGAGAATTCAGAGAGGCTCTTCATGATTACATAAACGGAAGTTCAGCACTAAGTTATTGATCATCAGCAACCAGATAGCTGCGTGATAGAACTACCTGAATGTATACGTGATAACGACTGACCTTGGCGTTACTCTCTACCTCTTCCACTTTCTCTAAATACTTGAAATGCAATTCCATTAAACGATCAACTTTTTCATAATCGTTTTCCGTGAATTTGCTAAGCAACCGTTGACGTTGTTGACCTTTACAATTCCTCAACATGCTGGCGATTATTGAGATGACATGTTCCTCGTGTTCTTCGGTTGTAAACATCTTTTTCCGATTTTTTGTTGGCGTTTTCATAAATAATGGGAATATTGTTCGGAGCCCGAGTATATCCACAAATTTACTACAATTATCTTTTCCATCAGGGCCATTCATCGCGTGATCCAATACTTTTAGCGAGCCATTACGTGATATTTTTTTTTCACGCAACATCAAATTCATCAATTGCAAACCTTCACCACGCAAAAATCGTTCTCTATTAACCGTTGCCATCAAGCTCGAGCATAGAACATTAAATAGATTCTCCATCATTTCTTGTTCTTCTGCTGATTGAGGATCATGTCGTTTATAATATGCCAATTGTTGCAATAATACATCTATACCGTCTAAATCACCCAAGAGCAATTTATTTTCACGTGTTTGTTGTAAGAGTATCGATAAAAGTTCACTAGCATACAATTTATTGGCATCAAACGGCATTTTGGCTTTGATACGTCGCAATAACCACTGCATTAATCCTTGCCTGCCAGCGTCAACACACAATTCCGGTCTGAATTCCAAGAGGTTTTCGAAAATAGCTACGAAATGATATACACTGTTACTCCTCCGGTCAATGAAAATATGAATCACTGAAAAGAAATATATTACCAAGCGTATTGAAAACACCATCGCTCTCCTCCTTCACCGTTTCATCAAGCCTATCTAGATTCTGTACCAATAGAGCACAAACTTGTTGCTCCAAAAGTACATCAATCAATGCATCAGCACCTTCTTGACTCTCATGCAGTATATCAACGTCCGTCAACTCTTGTAATAAATCAACTACACCCACTGCAATGTCAGTGTTTTCATGAGATAATAATTCAAGTAATGATGGTACTGCACCCAACTCTACCATCAATGGATATAAATCAGGATTAGTGGCAACTACATGAAGTTCTTGGAGCGTCTCGTGTAACTCTACTTCCGATTCCATGAATCTGAATAAACGAAACGATCATAATTACTCTTTCACATATTTGTCTCTCAATTAATTAAATGAAAGTGTTAATACTTTTCTGGTTGGTCGGGAAATTTAACTCTCATTTCCTGATTTCTGAGTGCTCGTTTTTCGAATAGAAGTACCATACGCTTCAGAGTTGCCTCATCCAATGCTTCAACCTCAGGAGCTTCTGTTTCTACATATCTCAAGATATCAGCCTTTTCTTTATCAGTCAGTTCAGGCTCTACAACGTCATTAACAACAGTGGATGTTGATGTTGATGTTCGAGTCGGTGTTGGAGGTTCCCCGCTAGTTCGTACCGGTGTCGATTCAATTTCACGTGTATAACGTTGTCGTGGGTGGTAGGGTGTTTTGATTACTTTCTTCATGCGTTTCGAGTTATCCCACTCATCTTCATCATCTTCTTCACCTGGTATGGGACGTTTCGGTGTGTTTGGAGGCTATTCATATATTGATAAATGATTATAGTCAGAGTTATCAACCAAATAATAACTAATTATATGACTTACTTTGTATGATAGTAATTCTCCAATATCCATAGTGAGTTTTCCAACTATTTGATTATGAACACTTCATGTAATTTATATGCAATTCGTGTGTTCGTTTTGCTCCACCGAATATCATAGAATTTTATCAGAATGTTGTTATTGACATGTATATATATTACTGTGGGTCCTCATTCATATGAACCTGGAACCGGGGCATAGAATACAAAGTTTAAAGACATTCATGTTCGTTCTTTTCACAAGACAAAAAGAGCATTTAAGTACAGGTAGCACCTGTAGAGCGTCGTAGAGCGGTTCGTTTGAATGAGAATGGAGGGAGGGTGGACATAAAGCACTACACGAATATTCATTCCACTTTGACGTATGCATGAAAATAAATCCCAAATAACAATACATAACTTAAGAAAATAATGAAGTTTTTCTGTCCAACAAATATTGAAGAACAGAAGAATTCCGATGGTTGTCGTCAGAAGTGGGTTGTTTTGTCGAACACCAACCTCAATCAATTTCAAATGATGGCGCTCCACGTTCAAAGTGTCGCATTGAACGTGACAACATGACTGTTCGCATCGTGTTACACGTCAGACCCACGTTAAATTACAGTAGGCATATTCGTGAAGAATTGACGTTATTTACTGTCTACTTTATGTAATCGAGGACAGAATACTCATGGAATAATGGAGACTTTATACCATCAAACGAACAAACTAGTCCAAGAGACTCAACATCTCTTCACACAACTCGACAGACGGCAACCTAACCATGATGTCAACAGAATAGAGAGTGACATTCTTGCGAAAATTGGTTTAATTAATAGGCAAGTATTCGCAACTGACTCATTGAGAATAAAAATGAATCGTGAGCTGATTGTTCGTTGAGAATGTAGGAGATAGTCAATGGATAGTATTCATTCATTTACGTTCTTTCCTTCCAGTAATTGTGAAAGGTTAGACGTATTGTGTTTGAAAGGTCCTATATCACAACGTCAAAATGCGAAGATGCGCGTTGATCAATTAAAATATGATAGTCGTCATCTGAATGCAGCATTGAATGCATGGAAAAATCAACAGATTCGACGACAGCAAGCAGAAGCTGAACGTGATGATTTATTGTCGCGTCAATTCACCACAAACGATCATATAGATATAATGATCGATCCAACGATTCAGCACCATAATCAGATTTCAAATGCGAACCACGGCATCGACAATCTCCTTCAACACGGTTCCGGAATCTTAGAAAATTTACGATCACAAAGGATGACATTGAAAGGTGCACATAAACGCTTGATCGATATCGGTAATACTCTAGGTCTTTCAAATACGACAATGCGACTAATTGAACATCGAGCACGTCAAGATGGCTTTATATTGGTTTGTGGTATGGTAGTCACGTGTTTTATAATTATACTTGTCATAATTTATATGACATAAAGATTTTTATGACGTTTATTCACGATATTGACATTCCATCGTAATCCTACCATTTTGTACATATTAAATCACTTCGTAATTATAAATTTCGCATATATGTATGTATAAATTTTATGTTTTCTGAGACTCTAGTGCTAATTGTGTCAAATTCAATAGCATTTGCTCTTGCCCATATTCTTCATCACAAGTCGTGTCGGAACTACTGGCAATGTCATCTAACGCTCTACGTAATTGCGCTCGCAATTGGTATGCCACTTTTTTGACAGCACAGTAATTATTTTTTATTTGATTTACACATGGGATGAAATCATTCCATGGATGGGCAGATGTATGAGCTAAATATAATTCCTTCCATAATCGAATACTGATTGGGGCAACACTCGGCCAAATAACACCACGATTTGGTTCGTATAATGGATTCAACCAGTTCGCCAATATCTCTGGTTTGTTCATGTATGACCATAAACTATAAGTTTGCTCTGCCAGTCGTAAATTGAACCGCTCTGCCTCAGAATCGCCTAGAGCATGTGAATATATGTCATTCTATTAATTGTTGATCGATATGCGATTGGGATCGCTATATATTGAAGATACAAACCTAAAAACGTGCCATATTCAGAACAGTAGGTATGTCTGAAGAGTTCGCAAAGCATATCAGAGGTGTACTCGAAACTAAATTGGAATTGATGATGTAGCTGGTATAGACAATCGAGGAATAATAAAAATGTTGGAGCACTTTGTTGTGTATGAGATTGACTGTAATAAACTCCATGTCGAGTTCGCGTATAGAACGGGTGGCCTGCCTGGAGCCATTCGCGTTCGAGAAGTGCTTGAAGTCCCCGTGCAGTTCGACAATCAGGATTCAGAATAACTTGAGCCAAACTCGTCACAATGAGAGTAGAGTCCCGACCACTTCCACCTAGGGATTGAGAAAATGAGATGTATGCACCATTGATGAACGCGTTGTTTTATTCATATTCTAACGTACCATGAACAAGTACAGCAGCTAACTCCTGATGAAGGCACTGGGCAACCACACAGGCAGCATTCATAGCACTCTGAACGGCTGTCAACCAACCGCTATTTTCTAATCGCGATAGCCATTGACTAGTTGAGCACGATGTATCATTACAAGCCTCTATTAATTTGGCGAGACTCTCACTTAACTCGGTTAATCGTGGAACATTCTTGAAAACTTTTCGCCACTGTGGATATGCCGAATCTATCTCTGTACCGCCACCGCGGGCACGAGCGCTTTGAGCTTGATTCGATGATCTGGTATCGATCACATATCTGCATTTTAAGGAAGAAATGATGTTATTCAAAGTTGTCAAATATGATGACTGTACGAGTCCAATGATCGATATACTAGAATTGCAAACCCGCGTCTTCCAGCACCAAGAACAATGTTCAATAGTCTTTCATCTTCTTTGCATCTCCTGCCAGTTGCACCACACATCGGTTGACTACTTCTAAAAAGAATACTCTGAAAGGATATAACCATTTACTATTGGAGCGACCATGTACATTTATTTTATTTCCCGCGGTTGTAGAGAAATTCTGATCTTACGCCGCCTTCATGACGATAACATAAAATTGGAAAACGACCACCATCTCTGAATGCCGCTGATGATGTTATAATTTTATCATCAATCAAACGTGGTACAATTATTGTAGATGGATATGAATTGCAGATTTTGTAATCACGATTGAGATAACTTATCCGCCATTCGTCACCATGCGAAGCCAATAACCGTGACCATTCCGAAACGGGTGAATAGGCAGTCCATCCATCTTCAATTAAATCCTTGTTATGATTTGATAATTGAGGTCGATAGAAAAATGGGTATTGTGATGATTGATCTGAAGATTAAAAAATGAGGATTCAACATCGGTCATAATTTCGTGAAGGTGCACGAACGTCATAATAAAGGGAAACAGAAAGGAATTCAATATAATTCTAGTTGTTTGAATAATCAGTACCAAGGGATGACAGTTTCTCCAAAGATAAAGTGACGTTGACTAGATCATCTGTTGAAGCAATGTCCAACTGAAGTATTCTGAAATCTTTACATTTGAGTATGATACTACCTCCTGGTATTTGATTATTAGATTTCTTTTCAATGACATCAATATTACGGTATAATAACCAAAGTTCTCTCCTCAATTCTTGTCTGGACGACAATAGGAGGGTATGACCACTTAAACACAATGTTCCTTCTAAACTCGATTGTTTTTCATTAGTTTTTTCTGTCAATACAACACCATCAACTTTCCCTACGAGTATTAGTTCAGACAATTCCATTCTTGACTTATTTTATTTTCAACAATCAGAATGACACTCTTCCCTCTCCTTATTCTATATTAATTCAATAAAAATACCGTCTTATACGTGAGAGGTTGTGATGTAAATAACTATCAGACTATTGTTATGGCAGATGGGCAGGTGGTGAAAGGGCAGAGCAAAAAAAAACGCTTTTTTCTCTGACAAAATATGCGCATGCTCAAACGCCATGTTGAATGAGCGCTAAAAATTAAAAGTTCCAGGAGTTTGTGATGTTTACAGTTGATTTAGTCTCGAGTTTTTCAAAACCTGAAAATTGTAGGAACATATGACATCTACAATTGATTCTGGGTATCGCGCCGTTTATCGATGTTGAACGTGGAAAATTAATCTACTTACTGAGTAGTATTTCTAAGAAAATTAATCATAGGATGAAGGTGCAGTACTTTATTCAATGTATCATTTTATTTCGGAAAATCCGGAATAATCGTATACAATAATTTGTTTTGCGACATTGTAATGGACTTATGAAACATATTTTTTGTCGCTAGCCCTCACTCCATATTCACTCATTTTGACAATGTTACGCGCATTATGCGTGAAAATTTTTTATTCCAGACATGCTCGATTTTAATAAGACATTCCATGACTTCTTTTATACGATTTCAATCATGATTGACTTCAATCGCATATCTTATATTTGTATCAAATTCTAATTCAAGTCGAATTATAGTTCATCTCTTTTCTGTCCCTATACATCAGATAGTTACGAATATATATAGCATGAATATTTATGTGCGATAAGATGAAACATAGAAATGTTAAGAGTACCCATCAAAAATAAACAAAAAAGAAATAAATTGTATCTGCTTTTGAAGAAATAAAAACATTTGCAATTCAAAGATAAATTATGAGGGTGAATAAAAAAAAAGATGAATCATATTAATTGATGGCAATTCAGTATTAACTTACGATATGTGCTCGTTAATTTGTACAGTAAATGTATCGATATATCGTAAAAATTGAACATATCATCTTCATCATGTCATAAATCCCTCATGGATTAATGTTACGCATTTTCATTTGCAATTCAAATCGTCGATTGGATCTCACTCCTTTGAGTGCCATTCGTTTCTTGACTTTTTTCTCCGTGCTGAAATGATGATCAACAGGTCATTCATACATTTATAATCAATGGAACATGGGTTCAATTTGAGTATAAAAAGTTTTACCTTCTCTTTGGCCCTGGCTGTTTATTTATAATTTTCGTAGCCACTTCTTTTCGTACTTTGTAGCCGAATCTGTTGAAAGCACCATTGATAGTTTCAGTTGGTACTGCTTTGACTGTATTCGCTCGAACAGTCGGAGTCGCGAGAGTTTTCGATGTACCCGGCGTAACTGCAACATTATTGGTCAATGCATTATGCCGTTCTTCCACCCTTTTTCTTGCATCCACAAGTGATTCCATTTTTGCAAATTTCTTCTGGTGGATTTGTGTGAAGTTGGGTGCTTTTTTAGCTGATGTTGGTTTTTGTTTAGACTCTTCGGATTTCTTGTCAGAAGTTATTGACAATCTTGGTCTACTCAATCTATTCACAGACTCATTTTGCATGACCTTCTGTGCTGATCTACGGCTTACATCTACAACTGATAACGATCGCTTCTTCACACGAGGTGCATTGGGTGTTTCTATGCTGAAATTCGTTAGAGAGTTTGATCGCCTCCACCGTGGAATTACTGGTTTAGGATTGCTCGTATTTAGATCCGTCATATGACCCAATGTTCTCTTTCGTAATCCTTTATTTGCGGGTGTACTAGATCGTGATGGAATTGGATCCCTTGATGCAACTTTAGCAGGGGAATTTAACATCGGACTAGCGAATCGCACGCGGCATACACGCTTAGCAGGTATTTGCTCCTCGATCCTCTCTTTCGTGCTCGAATTAGATTCCATCAAACTACGTCTCTTTCTTAATCCTGGAGTTTTCGGTTCATCCAGTTCATATGTGTCATTGCTGGTCTGATTTTGTTTTCTCAAACCCGGGGTTACAGGTTCTGTCAGTTCATACGTGTCATTGGTAGTTTTTTCTGCTCTTTCTGGTGATTTGGTAACTCCATCATCCTGATCGACCAAAGTAATATCAGTTTTAGAATTTTCTACTGCTTTAATGCCACTGATATCAAATGATGAATTATCATCAGTTATCAATGCTTGCGATTCATCCTCAATTCTAAGACTTTTATCATAATTATTGAGCCGCATAGAAGTTCGCGGTGATGTTCCATAGAAAGTCTGAGTATCTACTGGCACCCTCGCAAGACCAGGTGAAGCTCCAAGGCCTGGCGAAAGATTTAATGATCGCCGAATCCTCTCTCGAGGTGTTGACGATGTTGGAGCTGAAGTCCTTTTGACCGCTAGTTGAACTAGAGGTGTGCTATTAGTTGAAATTATTTGTGATTTATCGAAGACTTCTTTCGTATTATCGAGTTTAGGTGTTGGTATAGCTCGTAAAGGTGTACTAGAATCTTTCACTGGAGTACGTTTTTTTACTAAGGACTTGTGCCTGCGTGGACTGTCTACACCGCCAACTAATTTTTTCCATGTATTAGGCGTTATTACGGGTGTTATTGAGTCTTCAGGTGAAGGTGACGTCGAAACTGCCGGTGAAATTCTATCGAGTACTAACAGAGGTGATTTCGTTGTTTTATCTACAGAATGTTTCGATGGGGAATTATTTTCCTGAGGAAACGGTGCCCGAGGCGAAATGACCGATGAGTTTTTCTTCAAGTTCGGTGATTTTTTCACTTTGGTCGATAACACACGGGGACTCTTTGACTTCGGAGTTGGTACAACAGCTCTTGGGGATTTGGAAGCTCTACGACTCGATGAGCGAACTGTCGGCGAATAAGTCATTGATTTATCATCTGTTTCATCAGATTCTACTTTCTGATAAGCTTCGTTTGGGGATGATTTTTTATTTAGTACAGGTGAATCGACTGACACCGGCAATTTTCTTGGAGTTTTGGAGAGTCGTAGTGGGCTCAGTGAATGTGTTTTCGGCGATCCAATATTGATAGGTGACTTCCTAGGAGTTTTAGTGGCACGGTGTGGTGTAAGATTCACAGTTAATGGGCTACATTCTGGTGTAACGACACAATTGGGTGAATTGATACTGCGATTCCGCGGCTTAAGCAGTCGAGCATGGACCGGCGTTTTCTTTACCCTTTTGGCAGCTTTTTTCGATACATTTGCAACTTCATCGTCTTCATTCGATGCATCATCGACTCGATTAACTTTCGCATTCATTAAGAATTTAGAAACATCATTAATGATATTTTGGTCATTCGGCAAGTTTTCTGCATCGTCATAAGCATTATTCGTTATGTCAGCCTTCTTTTGAGCCCCCCTTTTACGGCTACGATTAACTTTTGATTTGACAGATGATACAGGCTCTTGTATCTCATTTTCGTGATCGGTGACGAAAGTATTCTCAATGAGTACACTTTTTTCTTTATCTTTTCGTGTCCTTTTACGTGTACTCGTTATCGTAGCATTCGCAATCGAATCGTCTGGGGCTTCTGCAACTTTTTTACCTCTCCCGCGTCGATTCAGTCGTTTCGATTCATTCAATTTCGGCGATAGTTCAACATCTGAATCGCTGAGATTTTTCTGTTTTAATTGACGACGTGTTCTCAATGTACGTCGAGTTGTTTCGGGTGTATCCGGTATTCTGCTGACATCTAGATCCTGCAATGATACATCAACACTCTCGTCTTTAGCGCCTAAAAGGAAAAAACAAAAAAAAAGTTGTAAATGCACACATGACGTCATGAAAAAAAATGAAGAGAAAATAGTAATAGCGGTATTATTGGAGATACATCAAATATCCATATTATTCATCACTATTGTTGTGAATACGAGGTGATATGGTGACTATTATCTTTTCGTGCAACAGGTTGACAATGCGAGCAGTTCCGATGAAACTTATTGCTTACCGAGTGCAGTTTCATAAAAAAATACAAAATCTACATATGATGTAGAATGTGTGATGAACAGTGAATTAGTTAATAAACACAGAATAAATATATTTAATGTTATGAAATTTCATGCGAGCCGCCAAAATTGACGCCATGTCTAGCTCGTCAGCCCGCCCAAAATATTTCACACCGACACAAATACACAACGTGCACGCGCTTTACGTGCAATAAATTCACTTTTTTCGCCCGTTTAAATTATCTTGAATTTTTTTTCAACATACCTCTTCGAGTTTTTCTTGGGGACATTGTAGTCCCGTTGCTACAAGCTCCAATATTTAATCAACGATGGATGTTCGCGATACACGTTACGTTTTCTTTTCGTAATGAAAACAATCTCGATATCATTTATGGCTCATCAGCAAACAACGGCTCTCACTTTTGAAATGACCGTTACGCGGCGCTGCGCAATTATTTTTAAACGGATTACTTCATGAATATGCCATGTGGGGACATATTTGACGGGCCACCATTTTGTCAAACACGAGGTATCAAAAGGGATCCAGAATTCCCTTAGGATTCGAAGAACAGTGCCGTGGCAGCCTGCACTGAATTGGTTTGAATTCAACCAATCACGTCAGTACACAAGAGCAGATTCGGCTTCGCTTTTCAAACCGAAGAAATTTTGAGATCAGACAGGGATCTATATCCAAAGCTTATCGCAGAGTTTTACTGGTATGAAGAAAATAACGTTTGTTCTTATTTACATAATTGTATAAGTCAATTGGTCGATACAATAATAAGTCATTAATTGAATAAAAGACTCTTGATGTACGCAATGTAGCTATCGACGTCTGTACAAATTTTATGTGACGGGAGCATGAACATTTATGTTTATAATAATACAATATCGATGATGTTATGTCATCTTGTGGATAAAAACTTGCTAATATTTATAAATTCAGAATGTATCAATATATCAAGTTCTCCAAGTGGGATTCGATGTTCATAAATTAGGGCTTCAGTTTCTTGAGACGTTATTATCGAATAGATTATCTTCGAATAGACCAAAGCGGGTCAAGCTGACTCAATGGATCAATGGGTTTTGCTCTTTCAGTCTTTTCCTCAGATTTCACGGTTACCGTACTTTGTGATGGACTCGTCGATTGTTCCTTAACTGAAGAAAATTCGTTTTGGCATTATACATTTGAATCAATCAATGAATTGATCGAATGAAAAAAAATATTTACCTGGCTGTCGAGCGAGTCCATGTTGAATGCCAACTCCCAAATTGTGAAGGAAATCATCAGACGGGTGGCAATGTTTATTCACAGGTTTTCCTTTCATCCCATCGAATCCATCGAAAGTAGATTTAGTTGATGATAAAATTCCACCTGAAATGAAGATATGCTATCAAAGGGGATTGCAAAACGATATGAGCAACATTATTGGACAAGTAAAGTATAATTGTTTACGTTTCATGAGTGTATCCTGTGCATGATATCGCACCATACGATAGGCAAATAAAAGTAACTCTTTGTTTATCAAACACCTACGATATTTGACGAGTGTCGAAAAAACAAGAGGTACATCGATAACGCCATGACCAGCACGAACATGACACACAGTCGCGGCGGCGAGTAAAAATATACTACTCAGAGGTCCACCCACAAAACAATGTACGACTATTGGTTTCGGACAGTGTCTCAACGCTTGTTCAGACATAATGTCAGTCGAAAATGATAGAAGAGGTCCCGGGCTGCTCGGTAATTCATTAGATGGCCATCCAAGGAACTGCATATGCACAACTACTTTTTCCATTTTACGACCAGAATGTACCATACTGATGACTCTTTGTATGTGTGTTGTGTGAGTTGACGAATTCCTCAATGATAAAGTAAAATTGCCGATATTGAGATTAATTTCTTTGTTCGTAGGCCAATAAATATCGCCATTTAATTGGGTGTCATCACATAGACACGCAATCACCTCACTTCCTTGTTCCCAAATCATAGTCCAAAATGCCTCAAAGCTCTGCGGTTTCGGGGCTTGGGTGACAATGAAAGTTGGTGTCCACTGTGTTAAATCTTTGACATATGAAGCATTTATATAATCAGATGAGCGATCTTGTGACGATAGTTTCACTCGTGTTGTGTCATACGGTATCCATTCGCTTGTACGATTCTCGCTTGAATGTGTGAAAGCTACACCACTGGTCTGTTTCTTGGATTCACGTTCTTCGAAATCCTGAATCTCCTTCCATTTTATGTCAAGATTTGTGGATCCACTAAGAGTCTTCACCGTAAGACTGTCAACAAACTTCTCATATTTCTCAATATCTATAATGAATTTCTGGAGAATCAATGGATCGCCCAATGGATCTTTTTTGGGTTGTACGTCATTGTACCAAGTGTCCCAAACAATTTGCAAATTTTCATGTTTGTCATCAAGTTGTATATTTGTCGTGTCGTTCTCACTTTTTTCAGGTGACCCCTCACGTATACCAGTTGATGAAGTTGTCACGTCATTTGCTTCTTCATCGGATATCGGGATTTCAGGTACCAAAGGAGCATGATTTATTGTGATATCCAAATCGGCTAAAAGGTCTAAATTTGATTTCTTCTTATCTGGAACTTTATCAGATTTTACTATTTCTGTTTTAGTTATATTTGTTCCCTCATTACTTGATGAATGCGTATACGTTTGCGACCCATGCGTTTCTGTAACGTTATTTGTAACAACTGTACCTGCGAAAGACATTTAATTGTGGAAGATAAATTATAATGGGAAACGAGTTTTCAAAAACTTGTTATAAATGTACATACCTTGGGTGGGAATTTGTGCAGCGTATGAAGAATCATAGTAATTCTGTCCATCAGCCGGCTGATATGTTCCATTCGTATACTGTGCTGATGTGGTTAAATTAGTTGTTGTTGCATTATTAGCACTGGTATAATGCGAAGGTGCTTGATTAATCGTGGATGGGTCAGCAGGATGCTGTTGGGAACCCATTCGAGAGTCTTGATAACCTGAACTGTACTGATAATTCCCAGCAACTGCGTCATACGAGTATCCTGGATGGCCTCTATATGAATCTGATATGGAATTATGCAGTTTATCGTTATCCCACGTATTGGTGTAACCTTGTGGATAATTTGGATACTGAATGACGCCACTCTGTGGATCTTGCATCGAATACTGATAATTTTGAAGATATCCCTGAATACTTGATGGTTTTGTATGGCTTTGAATGATTTCGGGGTCATTGCCATAGTTCATACCAAGACTCTGGTTAGTTAGTGATGTTGGTGGAATTTGGTGCAATTGATATTGATGACCGTTAGTCTCAACTGGATGAGTTTGTCCATACGCATTAGTATAAGTTTGCACGGGTGGGTTCATCGGAACTTGACAATTTGGCACACTCGGCTGAATTACTGCTGTGTTCTGATCGATATATCCCTGTTGAGTGGGAAGAACGTGAGCTGTTGTTGCTTGAATTGAATTAGTTTGTGGATTTTGATGATAATAATGTTGGGATTGTTGTTCCATTAAACCTTGTTGTGGTAAGTTCGATGGACTACCAGAATATGCAGCACGCATCGAAGAATCATTCGAGACAATTCCAGTTGCTTGTGTTGGCAAATATTGCGCTTGAACCCCGTAAGTCGGATTCATGACAGGCGCAGTTGAAGTCTCTTGGGACTTCGGTGGAATGTACTGTACATTTGACGTATCTGGAGGACAATAAACTTGTGGTTGGGGTTGGTTCGTCGATTGAATTATACCAGTGGTCTCGGAGTTGACGGTGGGATAATTCGATGGGATCACAGTGGTAGTGGAGTCATTTGGAATCACAGTTTGATATTGATGATTATAGGCATCACGACTCGAAACTTGGATTGATGGTTCATACTGTTGAGAGACGTGCGACAGTTGTGGAGCATGTGATTGCCCAATTTGTTGGTTTGACATCGTCATATGAGATGGAGATTCACTTGGTGGCACATTGGTGGGTAAATGAGGCTGTGTGTAATTCAGCTGTTGCCCTTGAACATTTGGATAAGTAGCATTTGGTATATGATATCCCTGCGCAGTGTTATGGGTTGGATACTGTGAGAAATTTTGTGACTCTTCATAGCCCGTGTATGTTGGATATTGTACTTGATTTGTGGGTGGTGCGGAAACCTGATCATTGATTACATTGGTATACCCCGCGTATTGGACATTACTACTGGCAACTTCTGTTAACGATATAGTGCCTGCTTGATGATACATATTATCACTATTTGTTGTTCCAGATCGTGGTAAACTCATACTCATTCCGTTGTAAGAATTAGTATCATGTGAGCCGTATGATTGTGGTACAAAGGAATTCCTCTGAACTGTATAATAGTTCGAATATGGATAGTATTGATACATTGAGGGATCTTGCAGTTGCGGATCCGCTACAATTGGTGGTACTGCTCGAATGGGGATACCATCAGGACCGACAATTTCATCTTGTGGATATTGTGGAACGTGAGCATGTGCATTAAGTTGAATGGGTGCAACGGGAATTGTTTGTTTGTCACCATAAGTCACTGGGTACGTAGGATTATTCTTCAATCTATTCGCCAAATGGTCTCGCAACTTCATACCGGATCCTACTTTCTTTTCAGGCACTGTTGCTGTTGGATCAAACCCACTGTCCTTCCCATTCTTCGCGAGAATTTGCTCCCGTTCTTCTTCTTGCACTCGACAAGTACTCTTCACTCGTTGAAGTAGTTTCGTCACATTCACTTCCAATTTGCGATAAAATTCTAGACCTTTCGAAGATTTTGCCAACAAATCTTCGTATGCGTCATAAGACGCAATCAATGAAGATATCATTAATTCTCGACGTTTTACGATTTCTTCAACAGATTTGCGCGTTTCGGCAGTGCGCGCATAGGCATCCGTTAATGCCGAAAGAACGTTGTCCTGAGCTGCGAGATTTTGATCGATCAAATTGACTAATGACTGATGTTTACTTAATTGTTCAGCGAATAAAGTATCTAATGGAGTGGATTCAGCGGTTGCTGTTACTAAAATTCTAGTGAGGTTATCTTGCGATATGGAATCTCGTAATTTCGCATGGAGTTCACCTCTCTGTCGCTGCATTTCCTCAACTTTTCCCAATATCCGTTTTAACTCCCGGACATTTTGTTTTTCAATTTCACTTTCAATTTTTGCACCACTACCGATTGAGGGAATTGTCGCAATTAGTTCGTTCAAAGGCTGCGAAAGTACTTGAAGGTTATTTAAATGCAGAGCCATTGCGCGATGGAGTGCTTGGTTACTCTCAGATGCTTTTGCATGAGCTTCCTCATATTTCTTCGCTTCCCGTGTTAGGTCTGTTGCCACTATTGATGGTGGCCTTTTACCAACAGTCTCCTGATACTGTTTCTCTTTTTGGTCTTCCTGTGTTAAAAGTTTATCAATGTCTTTCAACATAGCCTCGACATCGCCATAAGTCGATGACAATTTCATCATGATATCTTCTAATTCTTGAATTGCATTTGATTTGGCATTTAATGCCGCACACCTTTCAGCCAATTCTTCTGGTAATGGTAAATTGTCGGGATCAACTGCCGAACTGTCAGGGTCGTAAAGACCCAAATGCTGTAATTTCAATGAGGCTAGATACATCTCAAGCAATTGATCTTTTTCTTCAATTTTGGCACCAACCGAACGTAAAATTTTTGCTTTTTCTTCAGAATAAAGAGAACTAGCTTCGTGAACTTTCATCGGTATCAATCTAGCAAATATGTCAGGACCTGATATCTCAGGATCATTCACATTGAATGAAATCCCTTTCACCAATGACGCACCATTAATTGTTGGTAAAGTATCTTTATCAGGTACTTCCTCGTGATATATGAATTCATTTTCATTCTTCGCAGCTTTTCTCTTGCCTTCAATCACATCATTGGTGAAAACGAGAGCATCCTCAATAGCTTCTTTCTCGCTTGCGACACCAGTAATACCTGTTGATGATTTCACGCCTGTATGGATACTTCGCGCCGCGTTCAACGACGTCAAAGCTGCGTTATAAAATGCTACACGTTCGCCCATTTTTTGTTGCTCCTCCGATGCCAAACCTTGATATAAAAGTGTGACTGCCATATAATACGCACGTTTAAATTTAACATAAGATTTCAGTGTTTTGTAGAATTTTGATCCAACGGTGTCTACTATAGAATTCTCTTCGCCATTGTTAGATTCAACAGTTCGTAACGCGAGAGCATAATAATCAACAATTTGTTTAGCTACTTTAGCAACAATTGTTGGTTTACGATTATCCAACATACTTTTTTCAAGTATACACTCTTGTGCTTGTGCCAAACACAATTGGTTCATAAATTTCATAAGGTCTGGTGACATATCAACACCCGGTGGTTGTGGATAACTATTTTGCAAATGTTCAAATGCCCATGCTGCACATTGGAAATGTGAGCAAGCCATTTTCATCCCATCCGCCGATGTCCTTTCAGTTTTTGCGCCTAATTGTGTATGAATTGCACCGATATTATATAAAATGGAAATGATTTCGAATCGTACATTCGACAGACTGAATACCATATTCGCATAAGCGTCGCGCCTGAAAATAATTGGAAAAACAGATAGAAAAAAGCGATAATCAAGAGTCTAAATTTATGACGACTTGTCGGATAAAACACACACAAGATGTATCTTTACCATGCAAATGATACTGCAGCGGGCTCATCTGTACCCATTGGAAATCGACTTTGAACGAAATGCAATTGGCAATAATACTTCTTAAGTAAAGAGCAACCATTGACAGCTATGGGTGGTCGAACGGCCATGGCTCGTAGATTTTCCAACTGGTGAACTTCATTTGAATAAGATTCTGGGTCTTCATTGTAAAAATCTCGAATGTACTGGGGAAAAATGAATACATAAATGATAATCGGAGAGCGGACAATCATCATTCCTTGTTGAAAGAGGATAAATCTGATTGAATTGGAATGAACCGACCCAATTGATAAGATTGAGTCATATCGACCAGTGAAATATTAACGTTCACTATGAGAAGATTGTAAAACAATTATGGATACTGATTCATACGAATGGATACTTTATGAGCATAAACATTCAGAGAGCTTACTTGCTTCAATTTAGGTCCAAAAGACGTAGGTTCTGGACTAACTTTCAATTGAAACCATATCATAGGCAACCGTGGGACCGCTTCCATCTTTCTTTTTTCTTTATTCTTTCTTAATCCACGGTAATTCCAATGATAATAAAATATTATTTCTTATAGCACTCCGTTATTTATAATAATGTGATGTAGATGTATTAGTAAACGATCAAATGTAAAGTCGCAACACAGTCACAACGTTGACAAACATTTAGAGTTATCAGTAACAAATGATGATGAAATGTCAAACTACTCTGTATGATATCTACAGCCCAACTCGCCAATGATGAAGATATCGTTCTCTTTGAATCTGCGTTGTGTATAATAGAGTGATGTTGTAGACGTACTGGAAGATAATTAAAGGTAGGATTTCCACACAATCACAATGTTGTACATTTCATGCTATCAGTAACAAATGACAATGACACATCCAACTCAATCCAACCTAACTATCTTGTGTCTAGACTCTAGAGTTTAATGAGCCAGAGGATTCCCTTCGGATCCCTGCTCGTCTCAATCACTCCCACCACATCAACTCCCCAATCACACTCACATGCGCATATGTATTCTCAGATGTTTCGATGCTCGTACACACAGTTCAGATCATAACACGCTATGGAGTATTCTGCAATGCAAGTCACAGGATTAATTTTGTGTGCAAATATGAACATTCAAAATGATCAGAATTGAATTGGCGTTACATCCATATCTTCATTCGAATTTGGATCTGTCTCCATTTCCACCGTCAGCGCAGAAATGGATGGTTTTTAACTAGTGGGGGTATTTTAGATTAAAGGTAATGGAGCCGAACTAGAATCCGAAGAAAACTCTTCCACAGTTTGAAACTACCAGCGATTTGAAGTTGTCACTATTACCTCCGCCGATCCAGAAGGAATTCCAGAGTTCATCATTTTTCGAGAAAACTCCGAGCAATGAAATAATTGATTTTTCCATGCATTCATCCTATAAATTTTATATATGAATAATGACGATAATCATATTCATAAATAACTGTTATTTGCGTTGTTCGACGTCATCTTAGTGTATGGGAAATGTTTCCCATAGATAATATTAAATTGTCGATAATTTACCTTCGGAGAATGAGCAAACAATTTTGTTTGAGATATTATGAATGGAAATCTATGTTTACGATTCAATTGAATTCGAATAACTGACAATCATTAATCATTCGACAATTTGTCATGGATTTTAGCGTGATCCTGCGTGATGTTGGACTCTAAACTATCCAGAGTTTGACCTAGGAACCCACTCAGGCTAATCTTTCACGGATTCAAAAATGGAATCTTGGAACTGCACCCTGTTCCCGCCTTTTCATATGCTGCATCCCTTCCTCGGGTGACGTTTATAAAGTAGCCAACTTCACTATGCTCAAGAAAATTATCGCAGTCAGCTGGCGATCTATCATTAGTACATGTCTTGATTCTTTCCCCACATACAAAACAGTAGCGTAGCAGTGTTATGAGTGGGAGTTGTTTTCAGTTAAAATTCGAAATATACGTACAAACCGCCTGTGACATTGCGTATATCAATATTTTCTGATTTGCGCAAGGAACAATAATTGACGAAAAATCATTCAATCATTTGTTTTGTGTATTACCGGTTACTATTCCATCCAAACGACCATCCACGACGCTATAAATTTATGTATTGAATTTCGTATGTATACAGATCCAATAATGTTGCACTGACTCGTGATAATTGCTGAAAATATTTTTTCCTCGAATACAAGTTTAAAGGGTATGTGATGTTCGGTTATCTATGATGTCTTATCGGTGACATGTTCCAATCAATTAGTTGAGTATGCGAGTCCAATGCAATACTGGGTACAAGATAGTTGCGTGGGCTCACGACATATGAATCGGAAAATTGAGTCCAAAAAAAAAACGGATTGATATATACGAAAATGGAAAAAATGACGACAAATAAACCCAAACCAATGAGGAGAACAATGCATCGAGTTAATTGTAAATTGAGTGGAGATGATACATTAAATCTTGAGAATACTTTGCTCTCGTTCAACGGTCCAATTGGGCAGGAACAGGCATGGGCGGTTTGTCATCAAACAGCCAAATGTCTTTCTCAATTAGAATCAAATCAATTGCAAGAGCTCACTAGTTTGAATCAAATTCTTTTGCATAAAGAAGGTCATGTGTTGCTTGATCAACAGCGAGGTAATTTTTTTGGCACAAAAAATTATAGAGTGCAGGGTTTATGAGTGATTTAGAGAGTATGGAGATAATAGTGGTTATTTTTTTCAGATTCAGAAGTCAATTGTTCGTCGGAGAGGAAGGTAAACAATTTTATCAAGAAGTGAACTTCCTCCTACTATTCATCATGTTACTGAATTATATGGATCATGAGAGAAGATATATTTTTATTATTTTCAACTCAATTTAAAGTCAAAGCCGAATATCGCTCTTTGATATATAATTTCCTTGATATTGACTTATGACGTACAAACTCAGAACTTTGTTGTTTTAGTAACTGTGAAGATTATGCGGAAAATGTTGGATACACATGAATAGACCGTCAGTTGATTATGTATATGGTTTTTACACGCCTGCATTACATAAAACGATAAAATTTATCCTGCATATAAATAAAGGTCACATCTCAATTTATGTAAATGCTTTTGTTTATCATTTCATAAATTGAGGATTACGGGAAATGTTGAGATTCAGCTGATTTTTTATTAACGAGATGAGATAATTTCATTTTTTTGTCGCATCATAACGTGATGAAAAGTGGGAGACCGCGTTAATTAGTTAATCATTATTTTTGATTAAAATGTGTGAGAAATAGAAAAACTGGTTTAATGTGTAAATTTTTCCACTTCAGGTCGTTTTCTCGTTGGGCGTTTTAATATTCAAGGCTTTAGATTTCCGATTGGACCAAAAGGAGGAAAGACGACTGTCCTTGGATCTGAAAGACCTCATAAATCTCATGACGAGTTGTGATGAAGGTAAAATTTTTCAAATTACAAATTTGGTATATCGATTCCCCACATTGATAATCCAGAATAATATATCGATATTCAGAGTATGAATCTGAAGAACCACCTCACGAGACTGACGATGAAGGTATTGGTCGCGACTCTGAAGCTGAAATGGATGAACCTCCTGACAATGGGTCCTACATCAGAAATTCAGATTATTGTACTCTGAAAAACATCGTGCAGGTGTGCATCAAACATGTACAAGGCACTGAAGAGCAAGCTGATATACATTATCGGGCTGTAATTCGTGCATTTGTACATGAAGCACTCGAGTTAACGCAATTCCTTGAGAAAGTTGCTGGTGAGCGATTCCAAGAAAAAGTCAAACAACTCCAAACTGGATCCAGTGCGAAGTATGCCGCGGCGTCTTCCCAACATTTGGACACTCTTAATTTTGATGATTGGGTAAGTTGATGAACATGTCCATAACATTATTCATTGATCGGAATATATTATGGTCCAACATTATTTTTTTCATAGAGTAAGATATTCAGGTAATAGAATTTATTTGATATACAGTGGAATCAGATGTATGAGGTGCTATAGAAATCAATTTTTTCCCAGACTGACATAAGGATTTGGCGGGCGATACAAGTACGTCATCTATAGTTCCTCCATCGTATCCGGAATGAATGATAAACGATGGATATAGATGTTTATAGATGATTGATTTTCGTTTTTGGAAATGCATTTATTTTCATTTTTACAGTTATGTGTCTCGATGTTTAGCGAAAAGTGCTTATATATCACAGTCACATTAACGTAAATTTTGATTATTTAACAGGCGAGGTTTTGGGTACAAGTTATTGGTGAATTGCGCCGCGGAATCAAATTGAAAAAAGTTGAGGAGAATTTGGGGAAACGCGGCCGTGGTCATGGCAAAGGTCGCGGTGCTGAGTTTGAATTGACACCTTATGAAATATTAATGAATGACATCAGGGAGCGTAGATACAACTTGAGAAAAACGCCCGGACCATCACCGTCTCATGTTAAGAAAGATGCGCGTGCTGTTGTCTTGGAATTTATTAGAAGTCGACCACCATTAAAAAAAGTAAGCTCTCCATGAGAATCAAAGAAGGAAAATTCTTTTAATTTTGGAATAGTGCCATTATGGTTCAATTTCAATTCGAATATATGATAAATAGAATTTTTTGTAAGGCTTCTGAAAGACAGCTGCCACCTCGACGAAAACAATCAACCATGCGTGAACTGCTAATGGAGAGTATTAAAAAACCACCAAGACCATTGAGATCATGTCGCGAGCGTCAACTTAGTGAGAGAAAAAAAGGTGGGTTATTCATGGATGGATAAATTCCATCTTCATACTACAATTATTTTGAACTTGTGCTCCAAGTTCTACCTAAAATTCCATATGAACACAATTTTTTTGAAGTGCACTTGACTGTGCACTCATCTATTCACCTCTTACCCCTAGTGACCTTTACATTTATTTATTCCTCACATTGTGACTCACTATTGTGATTGTTATTTCATGGACATGCGTCACGATAACTCGTGCGCACTGGCTCGTGCATCCTGCTGGGTTTGTATATTTACCTTGATAGCGTTTATGTTGAATCATCGAATTCACCCTCGACTGTTTAATATGAATATAATGCAGCAGAAAAATATGATACTTCCGGTGCTCTCTGGCTTATTGAAGCATTAGGAACAATAAGTCAAGTATAAGAACTTTATCATTGTACTTCTCATTGAACTCCTTAAATGTCACAGAGAGTGACACTAATTGAATTATTGTCTCCATTATAATCCAACAAATTTCTCAGAGCAGATAATTTTTCTGCTTTCTCTTCCGTTGTACGATGTTAAGTGATTCGGTGAGAACAGATGATCCTCAACTCGTGCGCATGCATTTGGCTTCACATCTTTCTCTTTCTTTTTCTTGGAGTGCAACTGTTACATGTACAAATTTCTGGGTGATTTGCCCATGAAAAGGGAGAGCAGCCCTCCACGCCACCAACGATCAATAATCGCATGGCCGTGTCAGAAGAGGGAACGCAAATGTGTGAATGTGCGCGGGCGCGAATTAATGTAGAATGTTTGTCCATCGGTTGAGTTTCCTCGTGCCATGTAAATAGTCAAGGCGACGACATTAAATGCTGAGCTGCATCATTAAATATTAAACGTGATTATTTATTAGATTCAATGACATATGCACACATAATTGGATTATCTAATATCGCCGAAATTGTGGAATAGAAATATTAATGACGTCGTTAACAGTGATTGCATTACACACTCTTGCTGAATGGGAAGAAAAAAGACATTTAGCCTCATTTGGCAGAACGAAATGATTTTTATCATATCAAGTGTGTATATCTCATGACAAGGAAGGCCTTTTGACGAGATATAAGCAACATGTTGCTTGCTGTTGGTGGTGAATCACGACGTATTGTTCTCGGTGAGGTGCCTCCAGCTCAAACTGAACAGGAACAAGAACCAGCTCAGGATGTGGCAGCTCAGTGGCGTCATCAAGAAGGTCAAGGGTCGCATCCAGTGCCAAAACCGCGTCAACGTGTCAGCAAAGTCACCGAGTCTAGGACTCGGAATCGTAAGTCAAATAGGAGACGATTTAGGGCATCAGGTAATCATCCTCATTTGCACACCATCTCATTATGTGTGCACTGCGTTTACATTTTACTGCGAACACATCATCGCGATTCTTCGTGTTTCCTGTGTGATTGTATGAGAAATCAATTCCGTGTGATTGACTTCATTCAATCTGGTCATGTCACATTATTCATGATCAATCAGTTTCAGTACCGAATCAATCGACAATAGTGCACCAATGCAAAAAGTGATAAATTAATTAATCATTGATTGATGTTCTTATTTCATGATTTCTACTTTTCAGATAATGGACAAGAAGCAACGACCACAGACTCTGGCGATCAAACAGTGATGAATCCACCAAGAAAACTTATTCCTGTCGATTTCGATCTCAAGGTGACATTCATAGTCTTTTTATTGTCTTGAAATCTCTCCATCCTCTGCTTCCATTTTTTCATCTCCAATTCATACTTTAGCTCGATGTTGAAGAAGATGATGAGGACGATGATGATGAAGACGATGAGTATGCAGTAACACGATTTGAGGATGATGATGATCCGCCTAATGATGAACCTAATGCACAAGCAAAATGGTTCGGATGTAGACGAGGAGTTGGTGGCGATATCGAAGACGACGACGACAAGGGATCAGCTAATCCATGGCGGAAAACTGGCGGATTACGACTAACGCGCAACGAATATCATCGATTCTGTGATGCACAATTAGAATCATACGATTTAGCGACACAATGTCCATCGAGAAGAGCATCCGTGCGAAAACACACGGGTACATGCAGTAATGTTCCATTTTCAGCGTATACAGGAACATCTTCGGTACCCCATTCCCGTCCTCAAAGTCGTCAACGTGCCGGAATAATGGGGAGTGAGATGAGAGCCAGTTTGAGCCCAAGTCCAAGTGTAAGCCCGAGTATGAGTCCACGACCAAGAGAACGGACTCTAATAAAATCACACACAACTGCAGAACCAGAGTATAGCAATCATAATACGGCCGATAGCGATCGAGTAAGGAATTCAGTGAACTCTATTTATACATAATTGGTTGGAAGATTGATTATGAAATAATGTTTGTCTTTGATATGTCGTAGAAACCATCATTAGGTGACATGTTTCTTGATGAACGACTCTCCCTCACATTGGAAGAAATCGTACACATACGTAGTGTACTAACAAAAGCCGAATTAGAATCATTACCAGTCGAGGGCAGAGTTAAAGAAGATGTTGAAAAAAGACGTGTTTGTTTCTTGTGTTTGAAAACACGTTTTGGTATACTTGGTCCGTGGGGGCAGCGTTGTAAACTGTGCGAAAGGACTGTTTGCGTCAAATGTTATTCAAAGGTGTGTGTATATTTGTATGTGCAAGTTTACAATATCAGTTCTCATAAAAACTTCAAACAACATTGATCGGCGTTTGTATATTACAGATGCGTATTCCTACGGAGCATTTTGCTCATGTGCCCGTAGTGCTATTATCACCTGGATTACTATTATCACCATCAAATTCTGAACCGGATTCAATGAGGAGTCCATGGCCAAGACCTGGCGGTGTAGTTGGATCCGCACCAGCCTCGCCAGCCCATCGTCGCCGTGATCCAGCTTTGAACAACGCTACTCCATTGTCGACACCGAATCCCGGCACACCAGCTGACAATCTAACACCCGTTTCAACCCCTACATCGTATGGTCGTCGAGACGATCTTCTCATGGACAAAACGTATGTCGATAATGTAAATTTCTAACAATTCTTTTTCTAGTGGATTTGTTACGAATTAATTTCTGATATTTATGACTGTAGGAGATATCTTAAAGTCGGTGGCAGTCCAAGTCGAATGACTAACAGCGCTATTGGGAACCTGGGGCCGGGTTTTGGCGCTGAGCAACGTCTCGTCGCTGAGCGTTTACGTGGGGTGTCTATGGTTGTTTGTCATGACTGCCGAATTATGGTCATTCAAATAATCAAAAGTTCGCGCAATACACGCGCGACAATACGCAACAATGTTATATCTCGTCTCACTCTCAATCTTTCGCCCGCGTATGTCTAATTACCATGTGCATAACTAAGTTCAACCGTGATTCAACTCATTTATCGTAGATTAGTTAGGTGTTATTTATGAAACATTTGGGGTAAAAAAAAGTAACCGAAACAAAATTGAAGAGAATACGAAAAATTTGGTGGGTGGTTGACAGTAGAGGCGATATTGTAGATAATTAATGGGTCGGCCCTTATAATGATTGCTATCCGAGATAAAATTTTTAAATGATCGTGAAACGCTGATGTGGTGTTTAGTATTGGAAAATAGATTATACGATCGAGTAATTGTATATTCTCTATCATTGTTGGCAGCGATGATAGTTTCGTGGCCTAATTCGTGCTGTGGAAATATTGAACAGAAAAATGAAAACAAATATGACAGGAACAACTAAACGATTGATAGAGTACAATTTAAATGTATAAAAGAAAAACAATCTGGTAATGACTCAACGGTTATAATTCATCGTTGGAAAAGAAAATATATATCAAGTTCGAACGAGTCTCGTACACACTTTGGAAAGTAATTGAAGTACCGGAATAAAAAATGGAATGAGCCACAGATCGTGCATATGAAGAACGATCTCACATGGATTAAAAGTATTTACGTGGATTCTTGAACTTGTATATTGTTTAAGACTATGTGAATATGGTCCAATTGAAGAGTCCATTGTAAGAAGAAAATACATTTAGCTATGAAAGAGGTCGTTTCAATGAGAAAGCATAAATAAACAAACGAATCTACATTCTGGTGCTGTAAGTGAAAAGTGAAAAGAGAAAAAAAGGAGCAATTTATATACATGCGTGCCTCGCGAAATGTAGTTTCCGTCGATTCGGATTCTCCATACATGAACGTAATGTTGATCATTAAATGAGCATAAAAACAGAGAGAAAAAAAAGACGCGGCGAACAGTGTCGAAATGAAAATTTGCACAGTCCCACGCAGTTTATATGACACTCAATGTTCTCATTATGAAAGACAATTCAAGATGTTGTGAGCAATGTGAACAAATTATTCTCAAGTGAAAATCAATTTCTATGAAGAGTTCAAATTAGTGAAAAGTAACGATATAAGATAGGAATTCATATTGCGTGGTACTATAGCAATTGTTCATGGATGTGGGCAGGCCCCGTCGCATTGATTATGTATATCGCCGTTGACTGAAAATAGAAAAAACAAAAAAAATAATGTAGGTTATGCATTCCATTGCAGGAACATGAGACGTCGATTCGTCAATCGAAATAATTAATAGAATATTCTATGGTAGATTGTAAATGAAAAAAAAAAAAAAAAAAACATATGAGTGATCAGAGAACCAACGATCATAACAATATCATGCCATCGGTGGATAATTTACATGTATTTCGTGTATATGTTCAAATGTACTTTCGATGTTTCTCTCGCTGTCCCAAGCGCAATGTAATTAATTACCATGGGAAAATCGTAGGAATAAAAATGATGAATTCCGAGCAACGGAACGTTCTCCATTCGACCGAAGGAATATAATTACAAGGGTATGAATTCAGAGTAATTATCTATTTTTATTGCACATTAATATCTGAATGGAATATGTAAAGGGGAATTATTTATTTGACTACAGAGGAAAAATGGCAGAAGGTATGTGCATGAATGGAAAAACTCACGATTATACGAAAATACTGATGATCCTATCGTCTCATAGCTTGCCATTTTTCATCTTCAAAAAATTGTAACACGCGTGTTTTCTGTTGATTTGTTATTTATTTGTATGAAATTTGTTATTTATTCCTTCATGTTCGTACATGACAATGGTGGTTGAAGAGCCGAACAAAAGTATAACATTCTTTAGTTTTCTTATACATATTTACAGATAACTCCTTGGAAGTATTTATCGATATTTTATACAGAACTATGTTTAGATATTATTAATTCCGCGTCACATTTTTTTGTGAGGTTTTGTTTCCGTATGTTTCTGTTATTTTGTTACCGTATCACAATAATTAAATTTACTTTCGTTCAATATGCATGAACAAATGAAAAGAAAAAACTATTTGATTTTGTCCTTCATATGATGGTTGTGTGGCATTCAATCATGAGTTCTAGTCTATTCCAATGCATCCGAAACAAATTGGAGATATAGGATGTCACTTCAATGTGATAAACTTGATAACGGCAACATCATGTACTTCCACAAAAATATATCTATATCATTTGAATTGTATTAGTTATATTCTAGCAACGAAATTTAACATCATCCACTTGCTACCACTGAATTACCAATGGTTTGGGTTGCGAGTGGAGGATAACGCCGTTGGAACAATGTATATCATGGCGAGATACCGATACAAAATCCACAAACGCGTGAGAACAAAGAAGAAATAAATATGTATACCTAACAGCAGAAGTATACATATAAAATATCAATTTTCTCCAAAACAAATCACAAATCTTCCTTTTTGCTTCAACAGTTGGAGCCAATAGAACTAACGGAATGAATTATAATAAAGAGGGCATTATGAAGATTCATCATGCGAAAATATTTCATATATTCCATTTATTTCAAATATTTAATTTTTGTTTGTCTAGGTATACAGTTTATAGTTGCATACTCTAGTTGTACTATTCATCATGTGTTCAAAGTGTGTAGGTTTTGTTCCATTTTGGAAAATTATGTAGCTTCTCTTCCTGTTGGATGTTTTCATAATTTCAAGTTTTATTATCATCTTTATGAACAATGCTGCAGTAGTATTTCAAACAAATGCCGTGTGAATGAGGCAGGAAGTATTTACATTGTGCCCAGGCCTCGCAATTTATTTCTTTTACAATTGGCAATTTGAACATAATTATTTGCTTTCTTAATTGGTTTCGTTCAAATTTCTACTTTATTTTTTTATCTATTTATTTTTTTCGTTTTATTTAATGTCATCTTTAACGTTAGCGTTGCTCAAACAGTAGATAAAAGCGACGCTTACTTCATACTTGGACGTTCATGCTAGAAAACAATCGATATGAATCACAATTATATTTTTACTCGTGTGAATAAACAGGATAGCGAATATATATGTATATAGTCTCCGAGGCAAATAGAAAAATCATTTTTTTTATACAATATTAAAAACAATATTACAACTACATTATCTGTTTAACCTTTCTAATGCTTATGCGATGATGATATTGCATGAATTTTTGATGAGGTTGATGCGATAAAAAAAAGCGATCTATTCAACAATGATTAATCAGAAAATGTGGATGTGATTCTTTTTCTGTTCTTTCAGGTGAATAAGAGGAAATAACTTGGTAGCGAATGCGAGAATATAGAAGATGTAGTAACAAGTTTATCTTTTGTACGTAACATAATCCTTCCCCCTAAGTTAATTTTCTTCACGATTTTTGGCCTTCCTTCACCTATATTCATATTACCGAATAAAACATTATTCATCCACATAATAATGAGCGTGTAAATTCCAAATGACTTATATTTCATCATTTCATATAAAAAAAGAGAAATCAATTAAACAATTCCTTCGTTCTAAATACACCATGAGGTACGCTCTTCCTCCCACTTCCTTTCTCTAATATACACCTATAATTTCTTTGTTGCCTTGTCAACAACGTCGTTTTCTTCGTTCTTAATGACTTTTGATAATGATTCCCTCATCATCGAGTCATCTGTCACTTAATGGTCATAAAAATTTGATAATCCCAATCATGCTGAGTCATGATTTTACGTCGCTTCCGTTCTTAGCATCAGCGTATGAGACATGTTGCGCATATACGTTGAGGTCCTATGCAATCATCATGGCAAAATGCACCACATTGTCGACAAATAACCATAGCACCTCGTATACTGCATTCACATGGTGGTGGTGGATCACAGCCCATAATAACGCCGGGTGCCCCAGGTTCCGCACCACCACCACCACGACCATCAGACATTCCTCTCGCTTTCAGTGTCACAGCTTGATGTGAACCTTCACCCGCACTGGCAGGTCGGCCTCTTACGAGATGGACTCCAACACCAATTCCGGCTATCTGAGGCGGTAATGGTGGCGCTGAAGAAGCTCTTGGTGCTCCATCACTCAAGCCTGTTCTCTGAACGAGAATGTATTGGCCAAAATTTCCAGTACCATTCGTGCTCAACTGTGCCACCGATGTATTAGTATTCTCCGTTACCTGAAAATTCATTATTATAAAATTTAATAAATTGTAGGTGGTGGATGACGGGGAAACGAATGAAATACCTGAAGTCATCCACAAAATTTAGCGCAGTTTAGTTGGATTGTAAAGAGATGAACATTCTATTCGTATTATGATTTAGCAAATACAAACCTCAACGGGCGTCGGTTGTCGTGCGGTCGCGAACACTTGTCTGAGCATCACTGTTTGTGCTTTATTTTGCGTTTGCTTTTGATGTTGTTGCACCGATTGATGAGTTTTTTGAGACTTCACGGTGGTAATTGTTCGACCACCCGACTTATTAGTGGTAAATGCTCCATCAACACGTGCTAGGAGACTCGGGGGTGGTTTCAAATGTGCTTTTAACTGATCACGATTGGGCGAACTCTGAATAACCTGTTCAGATCAATGTATAATATATATGCGGATTAGAAAAAGTTCGTACTTTAATGAGGCCAAACTGATCCATCAATGTATTTCTATCACTTACTGCTTGGCAAATCTGGTAACTCCGCTCTAAATTAACAGCTCCTGGTGGCTCTTTCGTTGAACTTCTTGATCTCCCACCACCTTGTTCTTTATTATTGCCCCTCGAACCACGATAGCTGCCTTGCCCAGTGGAACGCGCTGACCTTGCGTTAACATTTGTATTTGAAAATTGCTGCGGTTGCATACTTGTAACAATTTGTCGTGATTGAGCAACTGGAATTGGTGTTTGATGTTGTACGACTATTGCACTTTGTGGATGTCCTTGGGTAGTAACACCGACAGCTGCTTGAACGTGTTGTTGTGATTGTGATTGATTGTTCCTAATACCAATATTGTTTGTCGATGCATTAGTACGTGACACATTAGTTTGTGCTGTAGCCGGATGAACAATTTCCTCTGAAGTACGGGTGATGTTGATCTGGTGAGTCGTTGTTTGGTTGTGTTGTTGCGTGGCAATACGTGTGGATAAAGCGGTAGTAGCAGATAGCGCAGTAGCTTGAGTTGTATTATGACTTGTGTGGAATCTCGTTGGAACAAATCGGATTGATTGCAGTGGTGGAAAGGCAATAATGGGTGGACTTTGCGATGTTTGGATATTTTTCAGGAGGCAATTTCCAGGCGGAGTACTTATCGTCATCGTGTCTGATTGGAAAGGTGTGCCTGACACAACTGGCAAAGATATACAGTTCACAGGTTCTGTTGTTGGTTCATTAACAAATGGGGTTGGTTGCTGTTGCGATGATTGCTGTTGAACTTGAACTTGTTGACCGGTAGAACTAGTTGAATCTGTTGTTGTTGATGTGTCATTGCATTCATCTTGGGTAGTCACTGTGATGTTTGCCGCCACAGAACCATCAAGTGCAGCAGCGACAAGGGGCCATGGTACTTGCAAATCATCCTGACCCTTCATTGACAGAAAAAATGTATTGCCAGATTGCTTTTTTCACTGTTGATTTTCGATATGGTACAAGTGGGCGATTAATTTTTGATTTGTACATTTTGCGGAATCATTTCGTATACTTACTGAATTACTGTCAATGTTCGAATTGCTGTTAGTAACTGTGGTATCCACCGGCCAATTACATTCAAGCATCTCAGAACATACATAGTTGTTTGCATCGCGAAGTTCTTCATCTTCATTGCTTTCTACCATGTCAGATTGTTCACGAATATCATCAGTTTGATCAGAGATTCCCTGTGTATCAGTGTCTTCGGAGCCATTGGAACCCATTTCCATCCCTTCGAGAATCGGATAAATAATCTCTTCGGTGCAACCAGAGATTTCTTCGTAAGCAACTCGCATTTCACCACGTACCTGCAATTTTTCACACCATATACTCTACTTTTTTACAAGTATTTCAACATACAGACAAACACAAATAAATCTATTACCTCAAGCTCATGAATGCGTTGCAGCGTTTCACTGTCGATCTCCATTGCGTCAGTAATAACTTCTGCATCTGTTCCATTTGTATTCATAGTGTCCGTATTGATTTGAACATCAATCACGTCATGCTCTTCGAGTATTAAATCTTCAGATTTAACTGCCTCATGTGTCGTTATACTTTCTACTGCCGCAGCATTTTCACACTCAGACATTTCGAATATCTTATTACTATCAGTTTGTGACGTTTCAAATTGCGTATCAAAATGGTCATCGGTATCTTGTAGTACTTGAATTTCAGAAACGTGCGACATACTCATAGTCAATCCGGTTAGGGTGTCACATGCATCTTGCGACTGACAATCAATTTGGGATGTGACGGCAATAGGTATTTCTTTTGATTGTTCCAATTCCGATGATGAAACCACAATTGTAGGTGTTACACTAGTCATCTCAGTGGTCGTCACAGTTTCCTCAACAATTGGAGTCAACATCCCTGTTGTCTGTTCATCCAAATGAATTATTTCATCTGATTGAATTGGTGCAATTTCTATTTCATGACATGTTTCAATATCTGTCTGAGCAATATCAGATAAGTCCGTATGCGTTATTTCCATTTGAATCTCAGTCTGTGTCATCGGACACTCCTGCATTTTGGATTCATCTCTATGTTCTTCAGTCTCATCTACTTTGATTCCATTCGTCAACACCGTTATCACTGGTTCGGAGGGTGATGGTTGTGACACATTTGCTGATTTCTCTAATCTGTGATCAGGCGACCGAGAGATATTTTCATATGAAGGTAGGGACTCGCGTTGCGTCACGGGAACATTACTTGGTACCTCTGGTACGGGTGGATTCAATCTAGTAGTACTATCAATCTCTTCAACTTTTTCCATAGAGATATTGGACGCCGGCCGACAAAATAATTCGGATGTCAAATGTTCATGATTTGATTCAAGCCTAAGACGTAAACTCGATCTCGTTACAGCCCCACCAGTTCGCGGTTCAGTCATACAGTGTAGTCCAAGTCGGAGTTTGGGTTCTCTTTTATCACCCCAAATAGGTTCAAAATGTTTCAATTTCCAAGGGTCGAGTTTGTTTTTATCTTTTTCCGCCTCCATCTTCAATCTTTGTTGATTTTCTGGAGTAAATTCTCCTTCCGCTAACCTCTTACGCCACTCCAAACACGCGCGCGCGAAGAATTCATTGTTCAATCCTGACGTAGCAGCATCCTGTAAACAATTATGGATGAATATATAATAGTTCAGAAACCTCTTATAAGATTCTCAGTAAAAAAACTCTATTTGGTACCTGTCTATCGACAGCAGGCAATAATTGAGCGAGCTTCCTCTGATACAATGGAGGAAGTCCCTGGAAGGTATGCCTGTTGAGCAGTGCTCGTAAACTTGTGCTAGCGAGGATACTTGCTGGCGATTCAAGATCCACCAAACCAGCCTCTAACTGTGCGGCGGCAGACAGTCTTTTAGTTGAACGTCTTCTACTTGATTTCATACTGAATCCCGGCAAACTTGCTAGAACTTCTCTCATTGTTGCAGCCGGTTCCTCGACTAAAATAACATTACATACAAAATGAAGAAGTGCGAGTAATTGTAAAACGCTGGTGTCATCAAATACTATACATTGGCATTGCTTACCCGAAGTGGAATACTGCATATTAGGTACAGATGGAAGCGGATCATTAGGCGGTGTAGGAGGCGGTGGCGCCGGTGGTGGTGCCAACGGTTTAACAACAATACGTGGTAATGCACGTGAATTGCCGGATGCAATTGTTGTATTCTTTCTACGTCTTTTCACCTGCTGCCGCAAAGCATGCTTGATGACTTTTTTGCTATGAACCATTCCCGAGTACCCGGAGCATCCGGGATTCGTCTCGCCAAGACCATCGACTTTGTTTGTTTCCACCTCGAGGTCCATGGTAAAAAAAAACAAGCACACTCTAACCACAATTCATCGTTTCATGAATGATTCATTGTCACAATCGTTTCGAATGGAACGAAACGATACAACCACACCGATCATCAATAAAACTTAATTGTGACAACAACGTACTGAACAACATCAGCCGTGTGCCATTACAACCATTTTTCTTCTTCTTTTTTTTTTTTTTCATATAAACAATATGATAATGCTACTATTACAACTACTGTGTGTGAGTGGAAAAATTTCTATTTACACGTCAATTCACATCGAAAGACACAATTAATAAAAAAAAAACAAATAAAATATAAAAAAAACATTTTTGTTACAGCAGGCAAATCCACCGAAGCTTGATCTGCAGCTAGCATAGTCTGTGAAATTTCATGAAGATGATAAATAATCGACAGTACGTCGACGTAGAATCACTCATGAGAATTTGTGATATCACACTGTGTTTGATAAATAATTTTCCTCAACATTCACAACGCAATATTTTTATTGGCGATAATAAAAAACTTTGTTGCAGTGCGTAACACAGACACACACATACACAGAGAGTGATAGTACTCGCGATTTCGCTTTGTTCGGCCATGTTTGCAGCTGCGTATTTACGCCATCGCATTATATCCAAATGAAACGGGTTGACAAAAGCGGGTCTATTGATATGTACACTTGAATGTAAAGTGAAAATGTTGATGGTTTCCACTCGCTTTACTATTGACAGTTGCTCATCATCATATCAATGACGTTCGACAGCATCGATGGACATTGTTGTGAGATGAAACAATTATAGAATACATGATATAATGACGGCTTTGTGAAAATTTTTGGTTTTGTTTTCAAGCCGTGTCTTTTTTATCGGCAGTGTCAGCGCGCTTCCACTTTTTTGAGGCGCGCATAATCAAAATGTTAGATGGCGCGGTGAACTCGCGGAATATTTCTGACAGTAGGGAACTGCGTATCCTCTCCAATTTGATAGTAATTACGAATTGTGCTTTATTGTTTTATGATAGTTTAAATTTCCAGAGGATCACAGTAGCACTTAATTCGCCTCGAAAATGCGTCCCAATCACTTCCGTACATCAAATGTCGTTCGAAAAGTTCTTCGTGTTGAGCGAGTCATATTTCAAAGAGAGAAAAGCAGAATCCGGAAAACATTCAAATTATATATATGAGTATGAACTAATGAATGAAAATAGTTTGAGAATGCACGTCTACATTCTTGTTGTTCACGTGCATGTAGATGTTATGATAACAATCGAACATTTAACAGGGGATTATATCTTCATATTGATTGACAATACATTTTTTTTTTGCGGACGGACACTTTCTCAGGATGGCTTATGGCAGTTGGAATCGGTAATTCAATATAGTGAGGACGAGATAACTTATGACCAATCAATCTACGGCACCTTCGGACAAAAATTACAAACGAAAGATATTACCAGTCTTTCATCACTGTCATAGATAATGGCGTCAGAGAATTACGATGACATACACGTGTCATTTATATGTTTGGTATCAAACACATCATATCGTCCACTATCTTCGAAGAGATTACGGCAATCGTGAGTGCCAAATTCCGCTCCTCCTGAGTTTAGCAAAGTGATGAGCTGCATTAAACGAATCACATAACCTCTTTGGCAAAATCGGACCTCCATAAATTCATTACGTCGAGTTAATGAAACGTGACACAATCATACGTTGTGATGAATTGACGTTTTGCTACCTGCATACTAAATCAAAAAAGAAGATAGAAGAAATCGGCATACGTCAGTGACAATGTCCGAAAATATCATCGTCGTTGGATCATGCATGATTGATTTCACTAGGTAAATTCCGAACATCATTTATACACAATCCAATCACAGGTAACCCCACCAATCCTGAGATACATATGAATCTACTTCTCAAAAAATTTTCTTCTCTCAGTTATGTGTCACGCTTACCTAAACCTGGGGAGACCTTGGCAGGAACAGAATTCAAAAAGAGCTTCGGTGGCAAAGGGGCTAATCAATGTGTTGCAGCAGCAAAACTCGGAGCATCAACTACTTTAGTAGCTCGTGTAAATTTATTTACGATTGTTCTTTCACGCATTTCCAACCGGTTTATCAAAGTTGACATTTTGACACCTTTTTCCTTTCAATCAGTTGGGGTCCGATATTTTCGGGAAGGAATACTTGAAAGCATTAGAAGCTCATGATGTTGAAACTAAATACGTGAAAATCGAAGATGGAGTTAGCAGTGGTATCGCTCAAATCACAGTAGCTGAAAGTGGTAAATGTCACGATACTACAAATACATATCACTCGGTTTTGCATACGAACTTGGTTTTCTTTTGAATCTGGCAGGTGAAAACACTATTGTAATAATACCTGGTGCGAATACACTATTAACGCCAAACGATGTCGATGATGCTCATGATGCAATATTGAAGGCTTCTGTTCTACTAGCACAATTCGAGACGCCTTTCGATACTACACTTCGAGCATTGACACTTCACAAGGGTCATGGTATATTTTCCAGATGTACTAGTGACGAGTTATCTCTTCACATAATTCTCATCCACTGTAATATGTTATGCAGGAATTTCGATTGTGAATGGTGCCCCAGCGACGATTAATGTTGATTTACAAATTCTCAAAAGCTGCGATATATTTTGTGTTAATGAGATTGAAGTATGGATTCGGGTTTTAGGAAAATATCGAATAATGTATGTAGTCTTATCTGAAATTGGATTTTTCACGACTAGGCGGAGCTAATGACTGCAATTCAGCCATTATCACTATTCAATGGACAAAAGGCATTGGACAAGCTTCTCGAAATGGGTTGTAACACTGTAATTATCACATTGGGAAGTATAGGATCGATTTTCGCAACACGAACTAATCGAACAATGATTCACGTCCCTGTGGAGAATGTTGTACCGGTGGACACAACTGTAAGGTTGCTAAGTACATCTTGTGTTATTCCCGACGAATATTGATGAGTTATATTTTGTACAGGGTGCTGGGGATGCATTTTTGGGTGCACTTGCCTATTTCATCGCTCATCACACAGATTTAGCGCTCGAGGAACAAATCTCAAGGGCTTCTCAAGTTGCCGCACAAAGCGTTTTGAAATATGGTACTCAATCGAGTTTTCCCCGTAAAGAGGAACTTGACAAAGAAATATTTTTGTAACTGATGCTGCGGTCATAATCTACAGAGAAGTATTGATGACGTTTATACTAGATGCATTCATTACAATAAACAGTAAATCGGAAAGCTATTTTATAATTATCATTTCTTCTTTAATATTTTTTCTTTCCGTTTCTTCACATGTTTTTTTATTTTTGTCATTCTTTTTTCCTTCTGTTGTTCTTTAACTGCTTTTTTCCTTGCCTAGAATGGAAAGGGGGAAGTATTAAGATAATGGTATGCTACGAGGATGAAAATTATCACACAATGTCATAAATGAAGTGTCATTACCTTCTTGTCCCCGATTGTTTCATTTTTCGGTCGCGCTGAATTGACGAATTTTGATTCCTCTTCAGAATTGTCCTCATCATCTGAATTGGAGTCTTCATTTTCTGATATTTCATCCGAATCTGATCCATCGTTCTCAGTATGACATTTTTCTTCTTTCTCTTTAGCTGCTAGGATTTCAGGCTGCTGGGCGGTTTTAAGATCATTCCGTAATCCAACTAGAGTTTTGTAGATCAGATCTTCTTTGCCGGCTTTCGCAAGACTTATATCACGTTCGATGTCAACAACTTGCGCCAAATTTTGTGGGATATATGCTTGTTTGAAGACCTGTTCTTCAATCTCTTTCGCCGGATCATTAGTATCATCACGCGACAGAGCTTTTTCAGATACTGCATTTAAATATGCGTCCATATTGTCTTCAGTAACAGTGGGATCAGTGATAAAATCGAAAAGTTCTTTCACAGTCATGACGGCGACATTGTTTTTACGGAAGAAGTCTGTAATATTGGTACAATCTTTCCGTAGAAATTCGAAAGCCATCGGATGATCATGTTCCACCGCCTGTGATACATCAATAACTACGATCGAGTCGTTATGATAGAGTAAATTGTATTCACTTAAATCCGCGTGTACAAGTCGTGATTTATTATACAGCACCCACATCATCTCCACACATTCTCTATATAACTTTCTTGGTTTCGAGGAAGATAGCACAACATCTTTCAGTTTCGGAGCAGGCCAACCATTTGTGCCGATGAAATCCATCAGGAGAACGTGACTCCGAAGAGAAATTGGCTTAGGAGCACAAATTCCTGCCTGTGTTAAACGCAATAAATTCCGCATTTCTTTCTCTGCCCAAGTCCGTACCATTTTCCTAGGATTGTGTCGACAATAACCATGACGAAATCTAAATTCACCGCTTACGTATTTATCCCGGTCCTTAAATTGTAAAATCGATGTTTTGTAGATTTTTATTGCGAATTCGATACCAGTTTTTGATACCGCATGATAGACATTGGCTTCTTTTCCTGTTGAGATGCATCCATTAATTTCCAGAATAATTCCTTGATTCAACATTTTGAACAAGATCATTCTCGTCCTAGGATCCATGACTTGTTCTACTGTAGCACGATCATGCTTGTCTTTCGTTCTTATTCTTTGATTTTCAAAGCGCCTGTTCGTCTCAATGAGTACATTTGCTGCACTATGTGGCAGTGAAGGTCCTTCATATTTCTCTACATTTATTTTATTTGAATATCTACGGAAAAGTTTATCTGACGGTTGATAGTTCGTCACTTTATTCGAAGCTGCTTGTGCATTTTTGTTTGAACTATTGGGATTCCTCAGACGACTTTTCTGTCCAGACGCGTCCTCCTCCATATCCCATTCATTGTCATTATCTGAATATAAATACTCCTCCTCTTCCTCTTCCCCATCGTATATGTCGTTTTCCAACTTCAAATCTTCTACATCTGCTGATATATCTGGTAAACACGAAGTGTTACCCTTGTGCTCAACGTTGAGTCTGTGAATCAAAATTCATGTTAAGGTGAATATTGGTTGCTACATCATCCTCGAGTTATTGCTTGAATGCTAACTGTCCTTGAGGACTATCATCGTCATCATATTGCTCGGAATCCAAGCATTCGATTGTAAAAAAAATTAATTTTGAGGTTAACAATCCAAATATAATATGAGTTTATTATGATGTACTTTGCATAATTACCAACGATAATGTTATTCTTAGACGGTTACATATGAAATCAGAGATACACGTTCACATAGTAGAGCACATAGTGATTCGTTTGACATGCCAATGAGTAAATGAATCTCTGAAGAATATGAATTTATTCATGCCAAAACTTGAGTTACAATTATTGATTTCTCATGGATGATTATAAAACTGAGTATGAATAGCTTCAAACTTAGTTTTTTGTTTAACTAATATTAGATTGTTAACACATACATTGATAATATGAATAATAACAGAGTGGAAAAGTAACCTAAAAATATGGAGAAGTACACTGCTCATACTTACGCCATGACCAGAAGGCGAGTAACATTGTGCAACATGTGTCGCTCTGCGCTCACTTGCACCAACTCACACAGTGGTGTTCCATGTATATAAATGCCCGGGGTCTACATTTATTTCTTTAAAATTCCGACATTTCTGTGATGAGGTCATTAAAATTATGAAGTAAATGATAAATTTATACTATTGGTAATACCATACATCATTAAATCAATTGAACAATGTGTGAAGCTCGCAAGCTGAATGATTTCCTCTTCTGTTTCATATTTAGAGATTGGAAAGAATGGAAATTCATAAATGAAACGTACATCGTTCATGTGTTCATTTTATTCGCATGCAAGAACATTATGGAACGAACTGATGGAGTATGTCATGGGCAAAAAGTTTTCAAGCACAATTGCTGTATTCAAATTTAGCGGCATAACAGAGCACAATTGAATCGGCAAGATTTGGGATTCCTTGTTCTTGGATTTGTTATTAAGATGAGTCACTACTCGGAGGCATGATAGTAAGACGTTAAAACACCATTGATATATAGCGTTGAGATTATTTATTGTCTCTATGTAAATGCTGATGAGAACTTAAAAAAATTTCATTTTATTGATATATTCCACATCATATACTCGCTGTATCAAATGCTCACGAAAATATGGGGAAACAAGAGATATCATCAGACGTAATTTATAACACCGGGATAGAAATCTCTATATGCCGTGTGATTGAGACATTTTCGAGTTATTCAATACATTGCAATACTGAAAAATCATTGTTCTCAATGTGTTAGAAATGCAGCCGTCGATATTCGTTGTTTACTGATATTTTCATTAGTATAACCATAACATTGACAATACAAAGAGCCTGTAGGAAGTTTTGTTAGAGATAATATTGAATAGAATGATTCAATTTCAAGCACGATGAAAAATGAATTATGGATGTTTCCTTATTTTAGAAAAATTCTCAGGACGTGTTCACTTCGCCAATGTCCCCATTGGATCCCAAGCAGGCAATACCGTTGGTGTTTTTTCAAAAACGGCTAAGATATCAGCTGGTACATATTTTTTATCAACCACGATTTCGAAAACGAACTCTTTGAACCAATCAGCTGTCATGACATGATATCCTTTATCACCACGTTCGTCACCCCATGAGTTCTCCACCCGTAGTTTTGAGACTTCCGTCGCGTCTTGCTATACGAATGCAGAAGATGAAATTTATCAGTTTCATGGCTGTTGTGGCCGTAACAATAATTTTAATTTAATGATGTAGATTGGAGGATCGCAACTGCATTCAACCCCAAGAATGCTTTCCGAAAAAACCCCTTTTTTCCCAGATGAAGTTTATACATGAAAATTTTCATTACAAATTGTGGATGGTACTTACGTTATATGAGAAGGCTGTGAATACCATGGCGTGCGTCATGCAAGATTCTCCATATATGAGACGATCAGCTTTTGTGAGTCCCAATTGGGCATCCGTGCCAAACATGAGTTCAATGTCGTGTGCTTTGATATCATGGTAGCCGAGTTTCGATGCAAAACGTTTCGAAACTTCACAACCAAACCATACAGCTTCATCATTCTTTATACTCTCAACAACAAGTTTCAACAAAGTTTCAACCGATTGGTTGTTGTACAATACTTCACGACCGCCAATAATATTTCCAAGATATTCCACCGTATAAAGTTCACTGTATGGATGTGATGGTCTTGGATCTGTCACCAAACATACTTTTTCATCTACATTAAAATACGGCTTAACATACTGCAAGTAGAATTGCAAGCCGGTTATGGGCCCAACACAATGGTAGGATTTAGTTTTATCGTAATACTCCCATACTATTTTTTCGGATGGTATTCCCATACAAATACCGACAATCCGATATACTATAGTCATTTGTTCCAAAATGGCTTTTTGAATTATTTCATCCGATCCATTTTCTTCAACAATTTTTCTCAAAATTTTAGCGAATTCCCGTAATTTACTGGTTAATAGATAATTCATGCGTGTTGTGCTCTCCGTAGTCCATGATTCTGGAAAACATACTTTTGGCACTATACCATAACGGTTAATCAAATTGCAAATCATGTCCCATTGTCCACCGTCATTGATTGGATCACGCAGGAGGAATGATACCAAACGATCTTCTACTTTCTCGCCGAGTTTGGCAGTTTTAACCACATTCTGGAGGAAATAATTGCATCGTTCGATCTGAAATAGATTGATAGATTAAATCTTAATTTTGATTTCGTTTCAACATTTTATGAATTAATCCTTCAACTTATCGAATGTCAGATCAGTAACAAATCATGTTAATATCCACAATTTTGATTTTAACGAGTTTAGAAATCATTAGAACCATCTCGTGATTTAAAAATCTTGTATGAATACTACAAACAAAGGAACTCATTTCATTATCTCATCTATTGTTTAAATAGAAAATTAATTCGCCCACAATATTCCGTATTGCTCAAAACTTGAAGAAAGGAGTAAGTTAAGTGGTTATCAGTATCTCAATTGAGAGACTATCTTGTTCTGGACTACTTTCATAAAGATTCTTAAATAAGAACAGTTTCTGCCACAATTCGATCAGACATTCGATAAGTCCGAATATTCATTATCATTATTTACTTTGTCCCAAAAGAACAGATAAGATTGACTGAACTCAAAATCGTCAATCATATGTTTTCGCATGAATGGAATTCTTATAACATTCAATGCCGCAAATATCCAACAACGTCCTGAAATTTTTTGATTAGTGATCGGTTTCACTTCATTCACTTTGTGCTGGAATACGTGGTTGGTCCTTGCGGTATTCTCGCGTGAGATGCAAACATCGAATGGATTATTCTTCGAACAAACATCTTGTGCGAGTAAATTTTTTTTGTCAGCATAGAACTTCTCACGGAACTCATTGAATATATCGGGGGTTAAGGCTCCAGTAACTGTACGAAAATAAATGTTATATATATTAAATTACATTTGTTTATATTCATGAGATGCATTATTTGAAGGAGTTAATGATGACAGATTATTCGATTGTAGAATATTTTTCGATTTTCAGCCTACCCTTCTGATATAAACTTCATTCTCATTATCAGAAAATTCTTAATCATTGGAGATAAAAACTCTGTTGCCATGCAGAATTCAGTGAGTCATGTAGCTCATAAATGTTGAATTAGGTGACGTCGAGGACAAAGGAAACGTAATAAATTGAAAAAATAAATATTCGTACTTACAATTAGCCATTGCGACGCTCAACTCAGTGAAGTGAAAACGGCGGATAAGCAGATGCGTACACTTATTTATCTATATGTACTCGCTACGGGATCTATTATCGTATACAGAATTATTGTTTGGCTTTCTAGTCAGTGATCTCACAACGTCAAAACCAAATTGACTAAGTCTCTCACGAGAATGCCACATATGCTTGCACATATGTATTTGTCTATCTATATGTAACGAATGCATATGCATACATATATATCGGATTCAAGAGCAAAATGAAGTGCGCTGCGTGTGATGAAGATTCACGCGGGTTTTTTGAAACCAGAATTCTAATACAAAATACATGAACATGGACGATTTCAATAATATTTCTTCATTGTTTCCAAAGTTCTTCCAGTGTACATCATGGCATAATTGACATATCATCTTAAGAACGGAAATGATTGAAAATGGGTAGGCATATAACTCGGATTGTGATGTTAATCCAACGGTGTTGCATTTTGGATTTTTTTTGGTAGGATTCCTTTCAAAATTCATTAGAATCAGAAAAAATACATGGACCCGAAGACAACCAAAGTTTGGAGCACATTGAATTTTTGGAGCACAATTCACGGCATAGGGATGTAATGTTGGAAGAATAATTTCGAAAATTGACTTGCTCATATGAAAAATCAATTTTTTACCGGGTTGAATACAACGCCATCTACAGCAGGAGGAGGTTTTACTGATTGTCGACAGAGGGCTATATGAATCCGTTTTCAGAGCATTACTGTTGTGTACTCATCGTGCAAATAAAAGATAAAGAAATTAGAATATTATTCACAAAACAACACACCCACGTGTGTTTACATGCTTTGGCTATTGCGACGGTTTTATTTTCGTTCGTGTTGATTTTCAGTCCAAATAACGAAGTAATTACTATTATAGATGTTTAATTCAATTTGTGGATCATTTTGACTGCGGAGTATTATTTATGTTATCAATCACAATGGTTTTCACGATAAACGTATGGGTTAATTTTGTTTCTAGGTTATGTTTTTTAGTGCAGTGTGAAGAAAAAATATAAGATAAGTTTGAATTATTTTTGTCAATACATTGTGTGGGAATATTAGAATAAATCTTGAGAAATGGTAAGTGACTAAAATATATATTCAATTCGGTACTGTAAACGTTTCTACGAATACTGGATATTATTAAATTCATGGTCATTGTTAGTCTTCAGTGATGAGAAGAGAATTGGCCAAACAAAAGAAAATGCTACATCCCAACAGTCGAAAGGTCTTAGCGATAGCAAAAAAGAGTAAAAAGTAATGATTTATTCGTATTCCATCTGTAATTGGAGGAACACTTGGATTTTTTTATTATTTCTCAATGATTCAAGTCAATTTATTTCTTCTTTCCTTCTAATTCCTGCAGAGCGATAACGAAAGAGCAAAGCAAACAAGCGGGATCTGTCAAGCAAAATCTGATGAGAGAAAAAATGTTGTGGATGATAGATCATATGGTTCCAAATGTTTGTCCTTATACACCACAACTCACTGCGGAGTTACTCGAAAAGTAGGTAAGTTCATTATCATTATTGATAATGAAACTCGTGACAATTCTCAACCCACTAATTAATGCTTGAAAAGAATTGTGATCAGAAACATGAAGCATCGTGAAGTTACTGGTTACAGCCTACAATTAGTGCGAAAAAAGAGCAGAAATACAAATCAATTACTTCAATTTTTTTTTATGAAAATCTGTTCTTCCCCATGAAATTCACTTCTTTTTGAAGTGTTGGATCAGTTCCTAGATAAAAGTGGGACGCACTGAGACGCCTATAGTGATATACACGAGAGCGCATGCAAATCAGCTTTCGCAATAACATATCTGACATTAAACTTCACAAATCGTGGGACGATGTATGAAAATTGTAGAGGTCCAATCGAAAAAATATAGTTCCTATGAAAGTAGGCTCTAGTACATATTTATGGTCGTGTCAGCATTCTGAAAAATGACTGTTATTTTTATCAGCCTCATACGATATCAATGAGACTCGTCAGGTTATACCAAGTGTAGTTGAGATGGTCAGAAAAAATACTTCGCATTGTTTCTTGATCCACGACACCTAACAATATAATAGACAACATAATGCAGTTTTTATTATCATTCTATCGTGGTGATGGAAAAAAAAAGTATTAATTGTCGTAGAAGACTTATATGAATATACTTTTCGGTCAGAAAATCAGTGCACTTGTACACCGTTATTCCTCACGGTAATGCTATTCTCGTTGTAGCAGCTCAACATCCCGTGGACGATTAATTGCTACTTGTATTTGGATTCAACTTCCAGTTTACTCGGAAATGACATTTATATTTTTTACGGACTATTTATAGCATTTCCTAACATGTCCGAAGATTCAATCACGTCTTGTTTTCTAGCAGGAAAGATATTTTTTTGTCCTCATGTATCATGCAATTGCAATTCGAGGTCATATTTAAGGTACATCTCCCGGAACGATGAGGAACTTCAGTGGATAAATGAGAAAAATAAATTACCGGGCCGAAAAAATCGCAGTCATGCAAGTCGCGAAGATATATTACGAATGAATAAAGAGAGGGAACTTGATGACTACAATGGCTGTGGTATAGGTAGGTACATATAAATACGTGAGTCGGTTTATTTGAAGAAAATTATTTTCTTCATATTAAATCGTTTCTGTGGGCGCTTAATTTCACTCATGAACACGTGTCGGTTTCTTTATTTCAGAAATACCTAACATCTTGAATTCCACACAGTGCGAAATGTTGCGCAAATGGGACGGGGACGTGCGTTACTTGCCAAACTTTGTATTTCGCCGTTTTGGTAAGCGACACGTGGATGACATGGCAGCAATGCAACGAAAGAATTTGAAACCCGAAAAAAAATTAACTCAGCAGCAAGTGGGAAATAGTTCGCCAACCACGCAAGATGCCGTTGACATGAATGATAAACAGAATACCGAAGGAATGTGTACAGCGAATAGAGCAGGCATGGATACAGAATAAATATTTTGAACAATACAAAATAGAGCGAGAAGAATTTTTATCCCACAACTAATAACAATTTCCACTTGTTCGATGAATTAAAGTTTAGTTTTAGTTCCTTTCGCAAATAATTGAAGAAATATGCACAGAAAAATCTATGCGGTTGGAGAAAAATGAAAGAAACTGAACGACGGAATGTGAAATGACATCAAACATTCTTTTCCTCCCTAATAATTCTTGGCAAAAAAATAAAATTATAATGGTTATAATGACGATGATGAAAGGTCACTGTTCGGTTTTCTTTGGTGAAACTCATCATACATTCTGAAGAAATTTGAAATATTGTAACTGCGAGGCCAATCGTTTAAGGAAGGGGAATATATGATGGCCACACAGTTCGTCGTTATTTATTATTCCTGAACAAGCGTACTTCAAGGGGGCAAGTGAGAGAAAGAAGCCGCGGGCTAAACATACACTGTACGTTCCACTAACCCGAATCCCCGAATCATGGTTTTACGATGAGCATTCCCGCTGTCATCTCCTGTAGCCGCATTCTCTGCGTTTTCCCTTTTACGATGGCGAATGGGTTTTTTTATTTATTTTTTTCCCAATATTCTACTGTTGATTATGATGGAAATTTTCACAACCATCTAACATGATTTGGTGTGTCTTGTGTAGCGCTTCGAGAAGACGGATGAAACACTTTTCGAGGGGGCATCTTCATTCTCATATTTTCATCTTAAAGGTTAACAATAAAATGGAGGGCGCAATAATAGCAGTGTAATGACCTATCGGCAACGTCTCGCTCATGGAAGAATTTCGCTAAGGCATAAGATGAAGAGAAGAGGTGAGGACAAGCAGGGCAGGAGCCGGGGGGAAGGATCACGTAGCGAATAGTGAAAGTTAGCGAGGCTGTGCCAAGAGAGTCATTCGTGCAGTCGTGTCTCTTGGATTAAAACCTGCCATATTGTATATACCTATGGGATTTATAAACACATCGTCCAACGTCGCTCACATCCCACCTTTTATCGTCATATTCAAGCGCATGAAGAACACTGCTCTCACATCTTTTAACCGTAATAATTTGTCTTGCGTGAGCGCGTTACGTAGCATTTTACTCACCCATTGTCACACGATAATGAGCGTGAAAGGGGCAAAAGTCATTCATTATAAGTATCTTTTGTGGAAAATTAATGAAAAAAAGCGCAGGATGAATGGTGGCAGAAGAAAATAATGTAATAATGAATTTATCAACAAAAGTCGCGTGCCTGCAATGAACTGAATACATTTTCATATTGAAGATACATCTGATGGGCCTGTTAATGCACTGTTGCATTAATGCAATTATTTTACCCACTGAACCTCGAAAGCATTAAAATGAAAAAGAGGGAATTTATTCTGCTGCGCTAACCTTGCGGTTTCCGTAATTCAAAATGAATACTCATGCCGAGTTTTGTGGATATGGGCAAAGAAAATTTATTCATATATTCCGTGGCCAATGCGCTCTTGAAGGATCATTGGCTTCACAAACACATTATAGTAGTGTTATTTTTCCAGATTCAGAATGGGGAGAAAACATGAGAGATAGGAGAAGACGTGATGGCGAAAAGATTCGCCATGAGAATTAGAGCCGAATACGTTTACATATTGCAAATGGGTAGTTGAGTGCCCGATTATTTGGGAACATTCGGTCCAATCTCCATACAGGGGTAGAGTCCACTAGGAAATCAATTTGGGATATACTACACGAAGGCAACTGGAATTCTTTTTAGGACATATTTCCCCAATTTCCGTTCTTCGGAAGCTCATTTGTTGTTTCCGATTACGAGAGAATCTCACACAGCGCATCCACAACCTCTGAATTCAACTAACCCAATGTATATGCATGAACATGGGTCCACATGAATTTTATTATATCATGTAGTATGTTTTTAGTTGAACCACTGTTACGGTCATCGTTCCGTAAACAATATAATGGGATTGTGTTATTGTTGGCTCAACAAAAAGGAAATGAAAAAAGAAATGAGATAAATTATTTCAAAAAAGTTCAGACCACTCGAAACAAAGGAGAAATTGTCTCATTATTTAGATTAACTTGGATGTGAATATTATTCTTAGTCATACAACAATTCTTATTTGTATCGTAAAAGAAAATACCACTTGTATCAAAATGTAAAGAAAGTGGCAGCAGGAGTGTTTGAGTGACTGTAAGTTATTATAAGTGACGAGTGTGAAAATTCGAAATTTTACGCGAGAATTATTTGTGCATATACAGTATATGAAAATATACATATTATTCATGTTTATCGTTCTTCTTATTCACTAGACTCTGCGGGTATCAAGGTACTTTTGAATGTGCTCGTCAAGTGGAAAACACCGGAAGCACTGAACTATTACAGCTAACATGCCTGTCCTGTATGTCATAAAAATTTATAACATTCGCTTCTATTTATCCCCCTGAATTGTGAATTTTAGAGATGCATTTTACTTTCTTCGATGAATGTAACCAGCATATTATTTACTCATGGGAAATTTATTGACATGAATAATTATCATTATCACTCCTATTATTGTAATCATCATGATGAAAAAACATCATGAGTGTTGGAATTGGTGAAAATTTATCCGTCAACAACTCGCGTGAAATCGTAAAAGTTGATTTGTCTAAATTGAGAATAGAGTTGGTAGGAAACGTATGAAAGAAGATAAATAAGTCTCGAATGATTATACGCAGGTTAGAAAGTGTATAACAGCCAGATATGTAGTGCACTAATGATATTAGGTGGAGTTTCAGTGTCCATGTGGACGATGAAAAACATAATTTTATTTTTTCCTCTACATTTCTTGTTTTTATTCTATTTTTCGTTAATTCTTTTTTAATGATATAAAGAATGTACGTTTGAGTATGAACGCCATACATATGAGTTCAGTGTGTATACTTCAATTGGGTCAGACGGTGAATGTTTCAAGGCAACCAGCTCATGCTGCAGAAAATCGAACTGGACAGGAGCTCAAGAAGAAGATGGTGATGATAATGATAATGATGATGATGACATTGATGATGAAGAAAATGAAGATGAAGAAAAGTTGAGACAGTGATAGTCATTCGCGCGAATATTTTCTCGATAGAAATGGACAAGTGGAAAACATTGATGAGTGTCAAGCACCACCTCTTCCTTGTGTTCAAATGTAGGTCCACGCGGGTCGCTCCCACCTGTACGCGCGACCGTCTCGCCACGGCATCGCACCGACGTGACCGCACCTGACTTGTTTCGATTCATCTGCCACAGAATTTTTTATATTTTACGTCTTATACACTTCACTCGATTGGAGTACTTCATACACCTGATGAAGTTTTGCAATGTTTCATGACGATTTTTGCATCGCTCCTTTTCAGGATTTATTGGGTTACGAATATAAATGATCGGGCCCGATTCCTTTCTTTTCAATCCACAAAATTTTGCGATATTCATCACTATTTTTAATATCAAATGTGGATATTTTAATTAATTATGCAATTTGTCCATTGAATAAATAAATTAGATGTATCGGATTGTTGTAACGATTGAAAGTAAACCAAAATGTTTATCATTGTTTTTGCATTTCAATTTTAAATGTTATTTCGCGACAATAAAAAAACTTGGGAAACCCCAATTAATAGCTCGATATTCCTACGCATATGCGAAATGACTGAATCCATGAAATAAAGTGACGATCCAATTTCACGGTGATCCCAAATGTGTGTAGTCTTTCATGAATCAATTTAGATTTACATGAAGTGGTAAAAATATTCAAAGAACCCTCACACCCATTTTCTTCACATGAAAATGAGATAAACTAACACGTGCGTGACCACGAGACAGTTTAAAAGCGTTCACACATTAGCAAGCATTCACAGACGTACGTACATAGCCACGAGAAATACGGTACCTGAAGTAGTTCTTTACTCGTCGATCGACCCATACCTACCTCACACAAGTCTTTCTTTAACTCTTCTCTCTTTTTCTTCTCCTTTGTATACCGATCATATGTATTCACATAGACATACATATTTTCTTCTATTTTATTTCATGGTAAAGTTGTCGAGTAAGTGAAAAAGTGTAAGATAGAATGGAATAAGCGAAGAGAGAGGGAGATGAATGTAACGAAGCAACGGCCACCATGGGGTACACCTTTCTCCAGTGCGCCGCTTAGCGCGATTTCCAGTCGTCGCAAACAACTCAGTCCTCACCGGGACACAGACTAAGCAACTTATATCAGTGGACATTTAAAGGATCCAAATCATTAACGAATGTTGAAGCAGGAAAAAAATAAAACGATCAAAAAAAGTCCAAAGTTAAAATTTTTACATTGAAATATTTTTTGTTATTTCTTTTTCTTCTCGATTTCATTTGGGAAATCCGCACTAAACACCAAGATAGATATCGATATTAAGGGTGTGCTTATCACGTGAGAGACTGAAAAAGTGTTATCCATGTGAAAAACGATGAAACGTTTATTTATATGAATTTTTTTTTGTTATAAATTCGTGGGAGAATTGATTTCATTTTATTTTATTTATTGATATTAGCATATGTGAAGGCGTTTGGATATTTTTGTAATCGTGAGTGCATTTAATCGTGAAGGATAAATATTAATCACTCAGCAACTGAAGAGAAGGGATAGGAGGGCGGATGAGTGAGGGCGGCTGCAAAGAAAAAGACATAACAGGTGTAATGGGTCGTGAGAGGCGGCCACCAGGTCGTGAACCTTGTGGACTCTTCAATTTACTTCTCGTCGTTGGATTTTTATTTGTTGGTCCAATATCTGTGGTTAGAACACAAGGTAAGTTCCAACCAAATAGATAGAATAGGAAAAGACAAATATGAATTTCGTCATGTACTTCTTGTAATGTTTGTAGATTTAACGGTGAATTTTGTAACGATAATTAGAACGTGAGGTGATGTAAAGATTGAGATAAAAACGTTTCATTCACAAATTGGACACAACGTGTCATTAACATACGTTTGTAAATGTTTGACGTGTTGAGAGATGGAAAAATAATTTGGGAGGGAACACGATCGTTTGAGAAGACGAAATGAATTGAGTTGGTTGAAAATAAGTCGCATATCATAAAATTCTTGATGTGACGAAAATTGAATCCACTTCCGATTGTAACATCTGTCCTGTAATATTGCGAAATATTTCATATCAACGCTATCATGATGTGAATAGTGCGACATTTATTCTGCTGTCGCGAATAATTTTGTTGTTATAAAACATCAATTCAGAGATTTCCGTCGATTGTTCTACAAAGGTTCGAGAAGAGCAAAGGGTACCTTCTTTCTTCATTCAATTCAATTGATATGGGAATGATGCGAACTATAATGAAGTATATGATAAATTGAAGAGGTAATTGTTCGTTTAATAGTCTTACACTGCAGAGTGTGTTGCCTTGATATAATAGCGCAGGAGGGTGTTGGAAACTCACCATATGGAAACTATTCTCATACTGTGAAGAAGGAAAAATTTATTGTTCAATTTAAATCGATATATTTGTTTTTGATATGATGATCTTGTTGGTTCATCGATGATTCTAATGTCTATGGTTTGATTGAAATTTAGAGGACGATTTTTGATTATCAGTACAGAAAAAATATATTTTTATTGAAAGAGGTCATGAAAATTTAGAAATATTTGTGACCATTTACAGATTTATGTTTGTTGTTGATCATATAAAATAATGCAACAATTAGATTTACGAAATTTTCACATATGAATGTATACCATAATTAAATTATTACATTCATATTTACTAGAAAACATTAAATAGAATGACTTGGTTTCACAAACTTGTCAAATGTGTTTTCGAAAATGATTTCTGCCGTAGTTGCGTAAAATTTCACTTTAATTATAATTTCATTTGAAATTCTATCTCCATTCGAAAAAAAATTCCGGGCTCTTGCGAATGCCTGAATAATTTTCGTTAACTTCAACTTTTTACTTTCAAGTATAAAAATGTCAGAAACTCATGAGGATAATTTTCGATTTCTTCATAAGTGTTTACAAAATATTGTCACACTTATCTTCATTTAAATTCATCATCATTAAATTGTCATTTTTTGTAGTACATTGAGATGGGATGTCAAAGAATTTATTCTAAAAAAAAAATTTTGATGATTGAATAAAATAATTGAATTCATTCGTATTTAATGCGGTTTCAAATGATAAACAATGAATGTCATGTGAATTGGATATTTCATCGAACATCGACGAGAAAATGCTCTATAATATTACAAAGGAATAACAAACAAGAAAAAAAAATAATATACAATTTTATAACTTGAAATTGATGGTCACACAGTTGTAATTTATGAACGTTATACAAGGGAGTGTGACGGAATAAGAAACAGAGACATTTGTCACTAAAGTGGCAGTTGGCCTTGGCGGACGCGTGTTGCCAGTTTATTCGAGACCGCGTGATCCTTTACATTCACTCTTGTGGGATATCACGGGCGGGTAAAGTGTTATCCACTTCCATCTGGGATAAAAGATAGTGAGAATGAAAAAGAAAATGTGAGATGAAGTGAAATAAAATGAATAAAAATAGATGCGACATCGCCTGTGCAACCTATCGTTGATCAAATCTCTTTGGGGAATATTTTAACATTGCGATTCACTCTGTATTCAAACTTAAAAATTGCAAACAAAAAATAATTTACATGTTGAATTATTTTCTCATTTTTCTTTTCGGTTTCCTACATCTTCACATACACAATTTGTCCTTCAGCAATTTTTATTAACAAATATATTTTTTTTTTCATCATCTCCACAATTGAATTTTACAGACTGAACAATTTATGGAACTCTGCTACACACAGATGTTATCCTCACAATTTATTACAGATTTAACAATGAATAAGTCACGAGCAGAGTATCAAATTGAATAATTGCGATGTAAATGGAAATTCTATGGAGACATCTAACAGTGAAAAATGTTTATGATCAATCGAATATCTCAATTACTCATGATAATACACAAGTAATCAATCCAGAATGTTTATCGAGTAATCAAAAGTAGAAATCAATAGACATAAATGACTATCGAATTCTTCTCTGTTACAAATGATCGATGTGAACGATTTTTATCGAGAATTGAAAAAAAAATGTGATGATCATTAAAAAGGATCATGGCATAATTGTACAAAATAGATAACCAAGTCGAATGAAATAATATCACGCGATAGAAACATGTTGCTCTAGTCACAGGAGAAAGAATGAAGAACCAATTCAACATAATCATCAGTAAGAAGAAAAAAAAAACATTAATAATCACTCGTATTCATACAATCGAAAATATTTCTTACTGAGAAAAATTGTAATTGTCAATTTTCTCCATTAAATTTAATTATTTAAATGCAGTTAGTACGTAATAATACGGTGTATGTGTCGTACATGGACATATACATCATTCGTGTGGTGAATGCATTCACTTTTGCGTGCGCGTTTGTATCAGGTGGAATTCCAGAAGCGTTCGTTGGTTATAACAAGCGCAAGTGTGTTAAAACATATATATATGTATATATAACACACAGTCAAACGTTTTCTTTCGATTAGTGAGTGACATTCTCGATGCTGGGCCACTCCTGTGCATATCCTACATATTTATTTTCCCACTATCTTTCATACATTTCTTTCATTATAATTTTTTTTTTCACCACTCGTTTTTCTCGATCACTCGCGACATTTGTTCTGCTTCTCTTAATAAATGCGTTCCTCAAGGTCTTCATCACATGGAAGGATATGTGTGCGGCTACACAAACGTTTCATGATATATACACGTACGTTTCTCCATCGGGGAAAGTCTCAGTGGTTATATTATACGCCAAAACGATCGGCCGTGAAAGCTTATGCACACCAGACTCGATCAACTTCACCAATCGCTATTTTGTCTTGCGAAAGCCATGGAAAATTATGTGTAATATCATTCGGGACCTTCGTTGATTTTAACAGTTTGCAGAATTTCAAATTGCGTATGGATATGACTTTTTCGATTGGATTTTTTACTTAGAAAATTATTTGAAGGTTAATTGAACTATTTGTTGGCTTTTTCTTTATCGAAATATGTCAGGTAATTTGGCAGCATTTATGCAGAATTATTTGGGGATTGATTGAATAATTTTATTGAGAATAATTAAATTGTCCTGTCTTAATTCAAGTACACATGAAAATTCTTCGATTTAATGTAAAATAATTCTATCACTAACAGAACGAACAAATATGGAATCAAGTGTCATTAATTGTTTTCTTAAACATATATTTGTAGATATTTCACATTTCTTCCTTCTTCATCATTAATTTTTTTATCCTCCTCCTTCATTTGACCACGCATGATGATGTAATAAGCATCAATGCGCAACCACACAGGCACCGATATGGCAAAGACTTCGTGGGCAGTTTATAGTGACGCTTCGCACTATCCAAATGTAGCTCTTTGTAAAATTTATTGAACATCCTCGATGATTTCTCAAATCAAACTTCATCATTTATAAATGCCAACGATGTCTTTCTTCAAGATGAAGTTAAAAAATTCTCACACCTATGAATATTTTTTATTATATGCAAAATTTAGTTTAATCAAGTAAATCAACATTTTTTACATCATATTATTTTGTGTCGGTGACAGAGTGGTTAAAAAAGTGTCGCTGTGTAATATTCTCATACTTTTACACGTAGATGAGTTGTTGTGTTTACTCAGGCATAATATTACGCTTCTTGACTCCTCAAAAATCATCCAGCCGCATAGTAAAGTCAGTCACTGACAATTATATGAGTTCCGTGGCGCAGTAGAACAAAGATAAAACGAGAAAAATATTCTTACGAATATGCATTCAAATTCTAAGGAAATAGATTCAAATATGCTCAGTATTCTCTTCCTTACTGTCAGCAGTTTACAATAATTTAATGGAAAAAATAAATAATAATATGAATAACGATAATAAATAATTTCATTACAAGAAAGAAAATTGAAGGAGCCAAGTGATTTCTTCCTCATTGACAAATACGTCACAATGATAAAATAAAAAAATAAAATAGCCATGATGTATAACAATATAAATCCAATGAAGGATTGTGAGGAATTAAATTGTAGGAAAAAGTTTCGATCAGTTCAATATTATCTTCCTCAGTTACAAAGAAGCCACAAAATCAGATAAGGAAAAGAAAAAGTAATAACAATACGTACCAATAAAATACAAATAACAATAAATAAAGAAATTAAACTCAAGTGAAGCAGCAAACTTCATCATTTGCATCACAATGATATTGACCATTTGTGTTTGTCTGCGTACCAGTTCATATAATATTATGCAACTGTGCTAAAGCCAGGAGAAATGGTGGAAGACTGAAAAAAAAAACGATATAAATGAGGAACGAGCGTGGCCCGGTTCGAATCTTGTGGACAGACCGAGTTACCGTCGTGATTACGTGACTCGCACACTCGGCAACAGTCAAAGAAGAAAAAATCTGAAAACGAAAAAAAACAAATGTGAACTTGAATGAAAAAATAAAAATGTATAGATAAATAAAGTAGTGGGGGAGAAAGAAAGATTATACTCGTTGCAGCAGCCTCGTTTCTCGATCACGGAAATCGGTTTGGCGTTCGCTTGCTCTGCTCCGTTACATAGTTGTGCACTACATAAATCCATAGTTGAATTTTTTCTGCATTTTATTATTATTTATTTATTTATTTATTATCATTCCACCCTTTTTATATTCTTCTATTTGTTAAATATAACACAACGTATATTTATCCCGTGTTATTAAAGTTATTGCAGATGATGCTTGGGCGTGTTGTTTATCTACGTGATGAATCATTGAAATTACATTTTGTAATGAGAATTAATCGTTGATGTGATTTAGAATTAAAAATAGATTGCCACACATGAATGGATACTCAATGTGATCCCATTGATGAATCAATCCATGGAGGGGAATTACAAAGCGACTTATATGTAACCAACAGTTATTGATCCTATCCTAATAAAGGTTTGTAGCTGAGGACTGGATTCATTGACTAAACGCGTATGTTAGACGATGATTGGTGCATACAAATGTTTAAGCTGCAAGTATATTCTAACACAAATGTCTACGTCAGTTGAACCGACGTGTTTTTACCGTTAGTTTGACTTATAGTTTAGTTGGGTTAGTTTCAATACAAGTGACGAAGATCAAGTGCAGGAGTAGAGGAAATTGTAAGATAAGAGAGGTGGATAAAGGAGTTTTTGATGGGATTCTGATGATCGGTCGCGCGTGCCGCTTCAATCATTTACATTACAGTTCACCCATTTCTCTTCTGGGGTTTATGTGTATAATTTAAGTGTTTTGACTGCTGTTGGATAGACTGATCTTCATCCTATTATTTGAATAGCACTTTGAGTCTCTGGAAATACAACATGGAAATATCTTCATTTTATCTTCACTTTTTTGATGAGTGAAGAGTCTTTGGAATTTTTTAAATTGATTGGTCGACTCAGTTAACACTGGAATTATTGTTATGAAGGAATTTGTTGAAAGAACAATACATTTTCATTATACATAGGAAACAACAGTTGAATGTACTGGATATGAATTCCCACACTGGATACAATGCCATGTTTAAAAATCATGAAATAAATGATAAAACACTCTCAACTCATCATAAAATGAAACAGTTACCAAAATTTTAAATCCAAACAAATTCAAATGTTCTCTTGTAGACATGCACAGTGGAGTGATTGAAGTGAAAGAAGGAGAATGATTCATCATTGGATAAATAATAATAAACTTGATAGTATTTCTGTTGCTATTTCCTCATGACAATGATTCATCTGTTTGATTTTGTTTTATTAGCTTTCGTAAATGCATATCTGTAATGCCAATGCGAATGATGCAATTGTCTCATCATCATAATTAACTTTCAATCCCGTCAGCAATTTGAATATACCGTTGGCGAAGTATAGAATCAGATGAGATAGAGATAATTAAGAGAAATATAAAGTTAGAAGGGAAACGGGAAAAAGAGAGTGATGAGCGGATTGAAGATGACCTTGGGCAGTCTTCACTGTACGCGTTCTCTTCCTTTACTTCAGTAGTAGTCTTTGAAATTTACCGTTGGCTCAATTCAGACGATATAATGAGACTTCAAATGACAGGCACTTGGAGGTGTCGCTTTGGGCTATTAAAATATCACTCTACGGGCGTACATAGAATAGCTGAAGAATTTCCGTTTCCACATGGGTGGATTAATGAGTTCTCTATTTGTATCGTTCAGTTGGCTAACGTATGGCAATGATTTATTTTTATTTTTTCCACCACATTCTTCATATTTTAAATTACTATGCTTATATGTTAGTAGAGGATTTTATTGATGTATGACAGAAGTTGATATATTAACAGAAAAATAGAGAACATGTGCTGAAGAAACTTATCTTAATAGTCCAACAATGTCATCCTGGGTAAATTACTTCAATAAATCTTATTTACTAATTGGAGAGTAATAATTTATTCATTGAAGGATTTATTACTTAATTGTTACAGGTTATAATTTTGTATTGTGATGAAAGCTGTGAAAATTATAAAATGGTGTAATCTTGAATGGAAAGCAATTAAATGTTTGAATAAAGCTGAAATGATTTCGTTGTGTGATAATCGTTTTCATGTATCACTTCAAGATTTACGAATTTTTCTTGTAGTATCAGTGGTTGATGATAACTGTGGTTTATCTGTCATGATTCTGCACTTTTCCTTTGTCTAAAATTTGTCCATCCAAATCACTTTCTTGACAAAAAAAAAATCAACAGTCCAATCAAATATTTCCAAAAGTATTCGAATTCACGGTATCTCGATCTAGAACAAGAGTTGCTCATATTATTTGTCATCAATGATGAATAAATTGAAGTAGACGAAAAAAAAATTGGCATTAAATCCTGATGAAGAAATAATTCACAAATAATTATCACAAATGCTTCGTACAAATATTTTTATTTTACAACATAAAATCTACTTGATTTTATTCATTACATTGATGATTATCTGCACGCAAGCATTAGCTGCGCATTGCTGTGAATGAAAAATCTAGTGCAAGTATATTTGCGTCTTTGTATGAGTCTCATATGAATGTTTCCACGCTTACCACCTGCAGTTTCATCCTCTCATCGTGGAGATATACATTTCAAGTATATAGTTACTAGTTTATTTTTCAACACCATGGCTACCTATAACTGTATCTATATTTCATCTGCCGTTGTGCATCAATAGCCATTACATCTGATAATATATCTGTCAATCAAAAACACATAACCACACATCAAATTGAATTAAAAAATTATTTTTACATGACATAATTTATAATAAGCATGAAAAGTAAAGCTTGGGTGGTAATTGATTTTTTTTTTTTTCAATCATAATAGCTCGATGATTTTACATATAAAAGGGATACCACAATGCATATAATATCTGACGTTTTATATACCATATATATGAATATGAACAGCAGGGCTGTGACAGTTCTCTTACAGCTCAACGGGCCATGACACACGTGGTCCGAATAACCGCAAAGTATTGCAAAACTATACAGTCATGATTTTACGCGCGATCACAATCGCATTTATCGCTTCAACGGACGTTCAGGACATTCAACAGACACATTGATCAATTAATTTTTCATCCTTATTTATTGATAGAGAAGATTTCATAGTCGTATTCAAAATAGTGTTGACATCAATGAAAAGAAATATTGGATGAATTGTTGATTAATTTTAATTGGTCTCGCAATCGATATGAATTTTTTTTTATGAAGAAATTCATTTTGGTAGTTGAAAGATCAATAAATAAAATTTTTTATTCCAGGATAAAATAACGTGGGAATGATAACAATTCTGTCTTTGCAAAAAATTGTGATGCATAAAATGTCTTGTAACTGTGTCAATTTATTATGAAAAAGGGGAAAAATGGGCGGTGGGCAATAAAATTGTTCGATGTATGGCGAATTCATGCTATGATTTTCCATTTTTATTCACAGAAAATTCCCGGTTTTGGATATATAAGAAAACTTGTATGCACAATTAGACTGTCGATTCTTTATAAAAAGAAAATTCATTGTCTAATAAAATCGCTATTTACACAGTCACTATTAATTTTATAACACGCAAACAATTAATAACAAAAATTATTCTCCTTAACTTTCCATAAATTCTACTCGATCTATCTGAAAATCCATCATGAGTTTAAATTACCGTACAATTTACATCGATTTATCTGGTAATAATGATTGCAAAAAATATGCGTAGATTTTTGTATGCAAGAATAATTTCAACTTTCTCCCATAAATTAATATGAATTTAGTTGCAATAATCGTCGTTGATTTTTCTTTCTTTATTCAAGTGAATATCAAAACTATAAAAAAGTTGATGAGAGAATTGGTTTTTAATAATCGCCCGCACCTCCTTTGACAATTTGTGTCCCTGCGTTATAATTCGCGACGTCAACGTCGGAAACGGGTCGGTCGAGTTTAATGTAACTGTAAACACCGGTAGGAGAAGGATTAATCGCTGGGGCAACGAAGCTGGTGGTCGTCGCTCGCCTTTTGCGTCTATACCATTTGACTCTAATACACATATACACACACAATACTTTAAAGTGGCTTTGTATCCAACACGTGTACATGTGTTTAATAATGTGTGTATTCTCCTTTGGTGTCTTTACGTACAAATACCCCGATGTAACCGCAGTGACACACTGAACCGTAATGGAATCCGGCCAGCATGTTTGTTCGTATAGTCCCGGTGCAATTACTATATAGGGGATCACGTGTGGAAGCACCAAATGACATTACGTACATACTTCACATCAACTTATACTTCAATTCCAATGAATATTATCACAACAATTTGTACATCTTATTCATGAATTGAATTCACAACGAGTCGAATGGGAATCGTTTGAATTTATTTGAATAATTTTCATGTTGCTGCTTAGGAAAAAATATGTCAAAATGATTTGCATTTGAATTAATTGTTGTGATGAATTTTATAATTAGTCTGATTTTTTTATTCTGAATTACCAAACAATTTAAAAATTAAATTCAATTAGGATTGTTACTATTCACAGTCGTTTTGTCTTCAGTGATCGGAATCATTTTCTCTATTCGGAAATGTATGGAATTACATATGAGATGAAGAAAAAATAATTTGAAAAACAGATGAATAACTGTACTCGAATTTCTCCAATTGTTTTTCGTATGTGTGTAACGAGATACGATAGCGCTGGAACGTTGACACTCTGTGGAAGCCGTTATGTAAACGATCGAAATCTCGTTTTTCCCATTCATTGCTTGTCTGCTTGACGACGCTCTCATTGTCATTATGGCAGAAAACATTCGCACACTCTTGTTAATTTGCACCTCGTAAAAAGTTTGCCAGTATTTCAGTGTGCATTTATTGCATATCATCCAAATGTTTTTTAATGTCTTCATAAATTTACCCACAGTTAATTCTGTCACAAAAATATGTCTCTATCTCACGAGAAATATCAAATGAAATTCGTGAAGTAAAAAAAAAAATGATCAACAATCCAACATTTTTTTTTTCATTTCTAAATCATTCCCAAACCAAAATTATTTTGGTAATTTTTATTCTACTTTTAATTGTTTTTTCACTGATGATACAGATTTACACCGAATGTGAAAGAAAATGATGAATGTCGAACAATATGCAATTAAAATAATTATAAAATGCAATGAGTGCTTATCTTTTAGGGTCGGAAGTTACTAAATGTAATTTATTTTTTTCTAAATATGATTGGACATGATATACTTGAGATGTATAACCATACGTGATCGTCATGCGTTGTTTTTTGATGCACCCAGGTCGCTCTCATTCTCAGCTTTAAGAATACTCGGTGAGAAAATAGTAACAAATCTCCGCTATTCGAACGCGTGAGTCTCGTGTAAACACACACTTTATCTCATACTATGGGATTTCTTAGATATATATTTATATATGTGTGTACAATAGTATCCCAGTTTCGGATAACGGTTTGGACTATCAATTTTATACATGTGTACATCCATACATACAAATAGATCCATGGATTTATAGATTTTCAATCAGTGCAATCATGATTTCTGGAAATCGACATTTATTTTTATGTATTTGATGAGAAATAAAATATCTAAAACGAGAAACGTTCTCTTACTGGAAAGTCTTCAATCGATTCCTTGGAATTTTATTAGAGGAAATTGCAATTCATATCTTTTAGAAAATGTAGATGGAAAAATGGAAACATAAAATATTCTTCTGGTTTTTATGATAATTGTGGGTGTTTTAATTGAAGTCGCGAATTAAACTCATCAAATATAAAACATTAATTAAATCTAACTTCATCTTAATAATGAATCGCACTTGCACAAACAAATAATGTGAGAGAACATGAGGATTATCGAAATAATAACGTATTTATTTATAAATCACAAGGGAACTTGTCGTTGGTCTGGTTCCCGCGCGAAGACATTTATTACACAAAGGCGCTTCCCTACAAAGAGCACGTTCCTGATATATTTGAATTTACTGTGCAGATATATAAATAAAATATAAATATAGAAGTAATGTGATGGAGATTTTGCGTGATTTCGCAGAAGCACCAATGGCAACCGGCACCTTTCAAACGAAAAAAGAAACAAAACTGATGAGTGAAGAAAAGATAGAAGAGACAGGATTTGTACTCGTGTTATGTTTATATGTTCGTCTCAAGATGATTCACTGTTGTTATACATTGCATAAGGATGAAAGTACGCGAGTACGTTCGTGTTTCTAACGCGTTGTAAAAGTTGGTAATAATAGTAGCACGATTTAGCGTCACGGCCATTATATTTAAACTAGAATACACTGATGTGTACACACGTGAAGGCGATAAAGTCATTTGAATGGAATTTCAAAGAATTTTAGTCTGAACAAAGTGAAATGAAAAATTTTATTAATTCACATGATAATTTTTAAATCGTATCAAATTTCATACGACAATTTTTGCCTTCATACTCAGTTTGTGAATTTGACATTCATTTTGAATCGAAGTTTTTCTACCTGAATCAATTAATCTTAAATGAGAATAGTTGAGTTTTTAAATAAATCATTCTCGTACCAACATGTCAGAATAATAAACGCGAGAGTGAAAAGGAGAATAAAAACATATGAATAAATGACTAAGACTAAACATATTGTATATAAATAAAAGAGCACAGCCATGATGCTTTTGTACCCACGCAAATCTTCTTCTTTATTATTTCGAGACGTCATGTAAGAAATTATTTATGTGGGATGAAAAAGACTATGCGAATTTGATGTCGCCGGCTGAAAACTACCGGGCATTGCCGCCTGTTTGTTCGCCAACGCATTTATTATTTATTCGTTGATAGAAATTGACATGATGTGAATCGAAGGTGTTTGCGAATGAATCATGGATACATGAAGATGACGATGGGTTTTATGGATGATTGTAAAAATGTCAGATGGTCCTTGAACTGGGGAGAGACATGCAATTATGAACGTATTTTATTTTCCCTTTTTTTTTCCCCTCTAGAACATTTTCATATTCTTATACGATATAATTCTTGTTTGAAACTGCATTGAGGTGATATAAAATTCAAAATTACGGGCCGAAATGGAAAAAGATTAAGAGAAAAGGGTGATTATATAAAATGGCGCAGTTCCAAAAGCGTCAATAAAATCTGCAACGGGTTAGTCCAGTCCTGAAGGAGCCGCGCGGCTACTTTATTGATATTAAAAATCTTCAGTCGGTTCTGTTTCCAGTCAACCATAATTTTTTCTGTTTTTTTTTTTCCTGCTTCTCCTCTTTCCATTTTACTCCGACCCAAAGTCAATTAGAATAAACAACCAGGGCATGACGATTGACATTTAACTGTGGATTTACTGGTCTATCTTTTTTTTTTATCTTCCATTTGCATGGTGATAAGAATAGGTTTGAGAGAGGTTCAAAATTTGAAAGTGTTTTATTGTGGTATTTATATAGATTTATTCACGTCGATTGATTGAAATGAAATTGTGTCATTAATCGAAAATATAGAACTAAGTGAGCAACGGGAAGTGAATCAATTTTTGTCCAATTGAAATTACACATTTCAATGAGATAATTAAATTCAACAGGTAAAATATTTTTAAGAGTGAGAATAACATTTTTCCAGTGGAAATAAAGAAATTCTTGTGTCATGTCTTTTGTTATGAGTGCGGATGAATGTAATGAGCATTAATTTCATGAAATATATACGACAAGATAATCAGCGGACAATCTCATAACACATGTAGAATCACTGACTATACATTTAGCTTCTGTCTTATGAATTGACTAGCCGAGTGAATCTTCCATAATGGAAAGTGCTTAGCTGGGAAATTGTGCACAGCATTTATTAAGATTGACGTAAGACGTACATAGTGATGTGTACGTTAGCTTTCCCTTGCAAGTGTCCTCTCTTCATCTTCATTTTTCTATTTTTTTTTTTTTTTTTTTCATCATCATTATTCTCTTTCTTTTTTTTTTTCAATCCAACTTTCGCGAGTGAGCTGCGACCTATCATCACATAAGAGAACGACAAAAAATATCTTATGAATGTGCAAAGTGAGAGGAAAATAAATTTTTGTATTCGCATCATCACCCGATCACTATTTCAATGTTCGTATAACACTTCCGCTATTTATTGCTCCTTCAACTCGACAATGTGATTTATCTTGCAATTAACAAATGGCTTTGCAAATGGCTTTTCACTCTCACATTTTTATGTAAGATTCAATGATACTTAATAATTATTGCACACTGGCAAAAAGTTTCATAATGATTTTAATAATTAAGTGAGAAATTTTTTTTTATTGGCCATGTTTTACTGATCCAATTTATTTTTATGTTCGTTGTAACAGAAATCACAATGAAAATGTAGGTTAGTGTGAGATAATTTGGGTTATTGACAGATACAATACAACACGTGATGAATTTTAGCCAGTTCAAAGAATTTTTTTACCGTTCGTATTTTTATTTTGACAGCATTCATAAACAAAAATCAACGCTTACACGGTGAAAATCAATTATCCATGCTGAAAGTTAACGTGTACTTGTCACAATTTATTAAATTTAACATCCCATTTTTCATTAAATCTACTTTTGAATGACAAATTAACCGGAGACTAAAAATTGAATCTGGAACTGGTTTAACAGAGTGAAAATGAATTTATTTCCATTAAATTTTCAATTAAATGTCATTCGATTAATACATTTGACAAGAAATGTTTATTTCATTTGTTGACTTTGTGATCGATAGGTCATGAAGTGAATGATCTCATGGATAATAATGGTCGCATTATTGGAGAGTGCAAGTGCACGTATCCAATCTTAAAGTGCTGACACTACTGACATTTTCCCCGCTCACCAAAAGTGTATCTCACGAAGTCTCGTGACTTACACACGAACTATTGGAGTTTCCCCGCGTGAGAGATCGAACGGCATCCAACTGAGATTTCTCTTATGAGATTCCAAACAGTATTGTACACATAAATATATTTATGTGTGCATTAGTATGTATTTTTATTCCATCGCGATTGTATCTCATTCAACAAACATAAGCACCACGGATTATCATTCGACAACAATAAACTGACAAATTAAAATTCTACATCGAATAGAATCATCAATCAATATTTTGAATGTGTTGAACAATTTATATACTTTGTGTCAGTAATAAGCGTGTGTACACATCTCATACATCATTCAATCCTGTTTTTTTTTCTTCCCATATCTTTTTCTTTTCTCTCAATATGACCTGGACCTGAAGAACCAAAAATGTATACGGATGCTTTCTAAAAGTGAAATTCACCTGGCAGCTAAACGTTATACAGTGGAGACATTGACGACGACAATCACAGCGGAAAGAGGCGGTGCACCACTCTCGTTGAAAGAACAAGAATGGTGTAAAGAAAAAATTGATGTGACTGTTACTAAATTGACGGTTATCTGATTATAATTTCCGAGGGATTCTTCTAATATCATTTTTCACTGAATACATTCGAATACTTTCTTCACTTTTTCCTCTTTTGTATTACGTATGATAATTTGAAGATCATTATAGGTTATTTGTATGATTTCAAATGATAAAATGGTAAATAGAAAGAATAATAGCCAGTTAAATATACTTTCTGTGGGTCATGGTAGTTGAAAATATTTTTTTGTGTTTGTTCAGTAAATGGAAAATATTTTGCGCAATTGGTTCTACCTATTTTTTTTCTGATGCCCTTTACATTTGTGGCCTTGACTACAGAATACATTCATGGAAGAATGACTGTACTGAACATTCTCTCGAATGTGTGAAATATGAAATTGCAGGGTGTTCTGCAGCCATTAAATATTTGTTTATGAATGAACTGTCTAATGAAAAACGACTAAATAAATAATTCAATCTGGGAACAGGAATTTCTTTGAATTAACACGATTTGATATTTTTTAGATTTTTTTCGCTCTATCATCTCGAAAATGTCACTGTTTTCTGTATTAACTTTCAGAGAAAAACAAAGATATTTAGAGCATTGTTAATTATGCATTTGGACTTATTTCAATGGCAGTATTTTTTTTATTCAGAGAGAAAGGTCGAACACGTGTGAAAAATTCTTCAATATATTATAAAATTATTTTCGAATTATGATGAAACGAAAAATATGGAATTTAATTAACTGATAAATAAAATTGTGTTCAATCTTCAAGATCAGACCAGAATATATAATAACCGTAATTGATATTACTAAATAATCACTAAATTATCTCATCGCTGATTAATTATTCATGTAACTCAGTCCAACGAAAAACATCGCATCATTATGGATAATTTAATAGGATGTTTTTGCAGTGAATTCTGCGTAATAGAAAGAAATTCACACCATTCACTTTCTCATTTCGTAGTATCATTAAAATTTGTGAATGATATATATTCATTAACATAAAACCGAATGATTTTACTTACACATTGTGAATAGATGTAGGATAAATGAATCATAAAATTCCATCGTGTAGAAATTGAATAGAACGTGATCTCGTGAATGTTATTAAGTCGGGCGTTGAGAGCGAGTGTTGCGAGATGCGTGAAATTCTTCCTCTACAGTATGCAATGTTCTATAGCTCCTTCTCTGTATCACCATAGATCTCCACTATGCATTCAGTTTGTATATGTATACATAATATTATGTATGTGACTGTGACCGGATGCTCATGCCTTAGAATTGAGGCCATGAAGGAGCTCTAGCTCTAGGACTGCTATTGCAATTTCTCCAATACACTGCCAGTGGTCACTTTATTCGCTACTGCGAGTTATCTTTTCATGGAATGGTGTGCACAAACATGAAATCTAATTTTATTTCTGGATAAATCGATTAGTTTTCCAACATATTTGCATTTATTGCTGGTTTATCGGTGTTATTTTGCTGCGATTTTAGTTATAATTGAATGGATGGCATGAAATTATGGAATTATTGATAAGAATAAATTAATATTCGGAAAATTTCCTGTGATATTCTTCCATTATGAAATTTTCCAACGTCTTCAATTTTTCATCCTTTTATTTTTATTTGTTCGTGTTAATTTGTGGTATGCGGTAATCTTTGATGATATATTTCATTAAATTAAATATAATTTATATATGAAAATCCATTGCTTCAATTCATTATAATTCGTTGAAAAGGTGGATGCATGGGAAAAGTACGACACTTCAATGATCAGCTCATTTTATAATCTCAGTTCATATCGGTTGTATCGAGGCGAGGCCTCATGTGAAAATCAACGAGAAAAATGACACGCAAGGGAAATAGAGAAAGAATTCAAAGGAGATGGATTAAGAAGTGTTGGTGAGGCACGTTCACCTGCCATTTCAAGTCACGATTTTCTTGAGAAAATAATAAGACCGCACCCCCATACACACAAAGATCTCCATAGTTGTGAGAAATATTTATAATCCACGCAGAATCCAATTGTTATACTAAATTATCATACGCCATTGATGAACAAATATTTGTCTCATCTCCCTTCGATTCGAAATTCTGTGGCCCATCAAACGAAAAAATCTCGTCTAGTCTCGGGTATAATAATGAGAGGGAAAAATATTTCTATTGAAGTTCTACCAGACTGAGGTTAAGCACAATGTTAAAGTCTGCAATTTTGTATTTAGAAACATCCAACGAAATTTGTTCATGTCTCTCGTAAATACAAATGATGAATAGGACATCCAAATGTCCCATTAGTGGATTTGAATATAAACTTGCTGTTAGTTGATGATGACAATTTATCAAGGCTCTTCTAAGAATTACTTCAACCACTCATAAAAATTCACGACTTAATATTTATCACAATATTTATTCATACTCGCCATCATGTTCACCGTTATCCACCAACAAAATACAATAATTACAGAAAAAACTGTCACCGTTATTCTATCCATACAATTTATGCTAATCGAAAAATAATCACAATTTTGGAAAGCTTATCTTCTCATACATAAAATTACATCAAATACTACAATCACATATTCACCAGTGTGTTCATATTGCGCTACACCAAATTTTCCAATTATCTTCAATGAAATTTCTTGTAATCCTCGTTAACTTCATTTTATCCTGAAAATTTTTTCAACGCTCAATAAACGAAAATGTAATTAAAATTTGTATAATTTCTTTTATTTAAATCGAACATGCTATTAAACATGGTACCATTGAAATTTAATTGTCGTTTATACCACACACGTTAGAAAGTCCCCGCACAGTTTCACCTCTCCATTTCACGCTCGACTATCCATAAATAAATAAATAAATA